>JACDJE010000028.1:5449091-5586864 GCA_016647715.1 Pavo muticus | reverse complement strand
GGGGGAAGGACAAGCAGAATTGCTGCTGGCAGCTTTTGTAAAGGATCCTGTGTCAGGCATCACACCTTCTTGCCTGCAACATCTCACTCTATTTAGGCATGCAGTTAATACATGTCAAACCATACTGTAGGCTTCATTTCTTCTGGAGACAGTGAGCAATTTTGTTTGGTTTGCTTATTCCACCCCTGTGCTGTCTGTGTGGCTGAAGTGAACCAGTCTGGAGCCCTAGGGAACACCTGGCTTGGTGTCCTGAGGGCAGTCACCCCACAGCCCATCAGCATTTGTTCTTCTCCTAAGTCATTGCTCTCAGTCGGTACCAGAAGCCATGTCTGATTATGAGGGAAAGGCTTGTTTTCTAATTATATCAGAGATAGCAAATGCACATCCAAAACAAAGTGCCTCCTGAAGCATCCAATTAATGTTGCTCAGCCACTTAGGGTTAGCCAGACAAACGACATAAATTTCTGCAGTGCCTTTTTTTTTTTTCTTAATTCTTTGACGTCATGAAATGTTCTGATCACTCAGTGGAGTCGATTGCTGAGGAAACCATCCTGTGCTATTTCTAAAGGCAGTGCAGTGAGCTGGCACTGGCTGCCCAGGGGATACCACCATCCCTGGAGATGCTCAAGAGCTATGGAGATGTGGCACTGAGGGATGCGGGCAGTGGGTGTGGTGGGGGTGGGTTGGGCTTGGGGATCTTGGGGGTCCTTTCCAACGTTAGTGATTCTGTGATTCCACAATTCTATGAACAGGTAATAGCCAAGTTTACTTGCATTAAAATCTGAGTGTCTGTGCTGGGCCCAAGGTGATGGGAAGAATGGCTTTTCGATTGCCCTTGCGAGGCTTTGGGTGCCCTTGCTGCTCTAGGCCAGAGGCATTAAGCAGAGGCCCGCCTGGCCTTCAGGCTGCCCGGAGGCCTGCAAACCTCAGGGCATCCACTGCAGCTGGGGGTGCCTGGTCTGTGCAATGGGTGTGTGCCAGACCTCAGTGGCAAACAGGTTGTGTCTCTGAGGACAGCCTTATAAACAGATGAAGACCAGCTAGAAGTCTGTGAGCCCCAGTGCAGAGCTAAACATGAGACCTGTTTGCAACAAGAGTTCAGCTTTTCTGCTAACCTCCCTTGACACTGTGTGCAAATCATTTCTGCGTGCCTTTACACCGTGTGGACCTGCCCTTCGGGCTGATGCAGCTCATGCCAGAGTACAAGTACACAGGTATAGCTACCCACAAAAAAATGTTGGCAGAAGGAAAGGGAGGGGAGCGTGAACCTGGAGATGACACTACATAAAACCTTTTTCTTGGCATACAGCGACTAAGTTTCCTAAGTACGGAGTTTCATTAGGTAGCTATGTTTGAGTCAGCGTTAGGGAGGCAGCTCTGCAGGAGGTTTCCTTCCATTGAGCAGACAGGAGAAGGAGTGCTGGTATAGAGGCAGAAGTTGGGTGGTGGTAACTGACAGTGGTTTGTGAGGTGGGAGAGAGGTTTCATTTTTATTTCATTTTTATTTTAACTAGCAAGACAATGCTGGCATAGGCCTTAGTGGAAATCATTTGACCTTTTATTTATTTTTAATTTCTTACAAAACGTGTATTTCTGTCAAAGGAAGGAAGGGGAGGAAAATATGTCCATACAGGACACAAGCGCTGCATGTCTGCTGTGCCTTTTTATTTTTATTATTATTATTTTTTTTAAGATAAAATGATGTGCAGTGCAAAATCACTTGTGGACGAGCAGAGCCCTGTAACCTCTCCGATGCAGGCTAGTGAGGGAGAGGATGTGAGCACCAGGACGTGTGTCTGTTCATTGCAGAACATCACAGCTAATAGTAAGAATCGTACTGACAGATAACCTGACAGCGTGCATCCAAGAGTTTAGAGATTTGAAATGGTAGTTCCATGCTGAACACTGCTTTTCCTGCCTTTCTCTTCTGTGTTTAGCATCAGCCATCCTCAGAGGCAGGATTTTGGCTGCCAGCTGGTCTGATTTCGTCTGAAATTGCAGCTCATCCTTTCCTATAGCACTTCTGATTTTTAGCCCTCCCTCTGGCCTGTTCTGTGGTTTCTGTTTTTCCTTCGCTTGTTTGTTTTCTTCTTGGTGGTTTGTCATTAGTCTCCATTTTGGCCTAGTACTGCACTTTGTGTTTCTCTCATGAGTAAATTCAATTTTATCCTGTCACGTTAGCAAGATGTCACTTGTAAATTTAACTGTTCATATAATACGTCTCCATTTACTTTTGTGTCTTAGACCTCTTACGGTAGTGAATAGAGTTTTAGTTTGCAAACCTTTTTTTTTTTTATTGCTTTTGGATAGAAAAGATCTGCAGTCGTTCAGCAGATTCAACTAAGAACCAGTCATATCTGTGCTGAGTGCTGTAGGTATGAAACAGTGAGAAAGACACTGTCAGAAGGATCATTTGGGATTGTGTCAGGTCTCTGGAGCTGGGTGGCTCTGCAGCCTGAACAGGAAGGTGGGTGACAGTTTTACTCGGACCGTGAAAATGAGAATGAGATGACTGTGCTCCTAAGAGCTTTTATCTGACAGAACAGTTGCAACAAGCTGCTGTCTTTGATAGTATTAAAGTTGGCTTGTGTACGTGTGAATTAATCTCCAGAGTACCTCTCTCCATCCAGACTAGTCAATATGCTACTTCTATATTAAATATATTCAGTTCTGCATTGAGTTGATTCAGGATAAGGATGGCCTCCTAGATCAAGAACGACTGGTAAAGGACTAGCTCATCCTGTTTGAATTTCTACTTTGTCCTGCATTTATTTTCCTTTGCAAACAAGGCCATACAACTTGTCCAGATTTTGCCCAGGACTGAGGAGAAGAGTGTGCTGATCTAAGTAGTACAGTCTGGGAAATGATTCACTGAATGCTTTCCTGTATCTCATCTCCTTTAATTTTCATTAGATTTAAATGCTTTAAATCTGGAGAAGAGAGGGCAAAACGTCCCTGAAGGTGTTCAAGGCCAGGTTGGATGGGTGGGACCCTGGGCAGCCTGGTCTAGTTTTAGATATGGAGGTTGGTGGCCCTGCATGTGGCAGGGGGATTGGAGCTTTTGATGATCCTTGAAGTCCCTTCCAGGCTATTCTATGATCTTTCTTATGTTGAGGGAAGGCCAGAAATTGGGCTACAGACTCTGTCACAACTCACTCACGACTCTTCCCTGTATCTCACTTCTTTAAGGCATCTATTCTAAATAACATATTAGTAAGTGAAAACCATCTTCTTCCTTTCTCATTTGTTGCAAAGTGTTACTTTATGAAAAGTTTGTCTGCATCTTTTGTGGGATTTCAGTAGAATAGAAGCCCAGTGTTCTCCTCTGCTTTTGCTTGCCAGGTTTACATCAGTGATTCCCAATAGTATCGATGGAACTTCGCTGCCTGCTCTGCACTGATGTAATTGGGAGAACTGGGCATACTTTATCTCTTCTTCCTGTATGCAACAAAGATTTATGATGGCTGGTTATACATTATTTACTGAGCACAATGTGTTCATAGAGCTCTGAGAAAGAGGAAGAAATTGGCTTCTGTGCCATGAGTTTATTATCCAGGTCATTCGCAGACTGAGGCATCTAACATTAATATATTCAATGAGAATTTATTCTGTAAGGTAGCTTGCTGCTAAGCTTGGAAGAAAAAGTAATCATGCAAGGAAGATGCCCCTGTGTGGTCTTAATATATGGTGGGGTTTCTTGTCAAAGCAACTAAGTTGGAACGTGCTGTAGGTTTTATCTAGGACAAAATCTACAGTGGTGTCAAATGCGTGGGGTCATCAGCTACCTCCTCGCAGGGCTCTCTAGAAGCACTGCTGACTATCATCATTTTGCAAGATTGGCCCCTAAACTTAGCTCTTTATTATAGAGTAAACAGATAATGGTAAGAATCAGAATGTAGGAGCTTTGCATGTTCCCGCAATGGTTGTTCCCCAGATGGGCTTGTGAGAGGGATGACTTACTGGTCACTGGTTTTAGGCTCGTTTCCAACAGGTTTCCTTCCTTAAAATTTTCAGCCTCTTGTTTGTGGAGGGAATTCATGATGTGGCAGCTCACAGGTCTGGCCTATGAAAAATGCTGCCTTATTAAGTCGTCTTAAAGTAGTGAGATGTAATTGTGATGGTTAAGTAGCTACAATACAAGCAACAAGCTTGTATTGTTCTTGGCTTGGAGCGAAGCTGTTTGGAAACCTACCTAGGCTAAGAAAAGCCATCTACCCTCATGAATATAGCCCACCAGTACTTAACGAGAATAACCCATTCTGACCACATTTTCCAATAATTACGTAAAGGAACATTTAGCCTGTCTTGCCAGTAAAGGTAACAGAAAGTTCTCTCCCATCTTCTTGATTCTATGAAGAAACATACGTCACCTTCCTTTGCAAACTGTTGCTTAGCAGTTGTGGTGTGAGCCCAGGAGTGCCGTGTTCTCTTGCTTATGTTGTGGAGTCATGCTAGCCAGCCTGTCCTTTCCATTTGGAAGCAAGGTGTAATATGGAAAAAAGAGCGTGGCTACAGAAACAGTGTGGTTTATTTTGCAAGTCCAAGACCTGTGGAAGTTGTGGCCAAGGTCTCCAGCTTTACCTGAAGGACTGTGGGACCCTTGCGTTTATTGTTATGTGCTGTTTCTGGTGTCCACATCCTTAGGGACAGTTGTGGTCTTGCAGTGATAGTGTTGAAACAGAGCAAACTAATTCTGGAGTGTCTGGCAGGCTCAGGAATAAAACATCAACAATGCAGTGTTGCGCGTACAGAAAGGCTCTCAGCCCCTTGTAGGCAAAATACGTTCATGCGCTAGCTAATGATGGAACCCTTCTCATCTGGGTGAAAGCTTGCAAAATCACCCAGACTAGGAATGAGTTTTGCATTCAATCATGATAGAGCCCCTTTTCCAGCAGGGCTGAGCCTTGAGAGCTCTGGCAGCTTTTACAGGGCAGATGTAAGAGGGTACCCAGTGGGGTTTTGTCCTCTTGCACCTCAGGAGAGGTGGAGCGCTTTCTGCTTGTGTTGCTGCTTCTCGCCCACTCAACTTCACAGCCCAGTGTGGTGAAGAAAGCGTCAAACAAAAGCAGAGTGAGCTGATGCAGTGGGCTGTGAGCTGTGGTTTTGGAGACATGTGAAAGCAGAGTCCATTCTGCTGCCTGTGCAGCGGGGTGCTGACGTCCGGAGGAAAAGGGGGGCTGGGGACTGTAATCTCTCGTTGATACCGAAATGACTTTTCCCTTTTAGTGTCTACTGAAGAGCTTGGTTAATTGTTTGTTGGTTCAAAATGTACAGCTGCTGCACCCCTGCAGGAGTGAAGGGCATTGATGCTCGTGGTGTAGAAGTGCTTGTATATGTGTGCGTGCTCAGAGGCACTTACTCATTTCAGTTCCCACTTAGTACTGTGTCTATCTAGGATAAATCCCTTTGACTGGTTGTTGTCTCTCTGGTCACCGCCTTGATGGGTGAAAGTCTTAGAGTTAAGAACTTCAGAATTTTTAGAAGAACCTTGAAGTTAGAATTACTCTGTTGTCAAGAACTAGACTGTGGGCTCTGGGCAGTTTTCTTCCAAAAGAAGGAAGGATCATTCAAGTTGTTGCATGTTTTAGCTTTTGTGGAAGTGATCTCAGGAGGCATCTGGTGTGTCCGTGTAAGTTTGTCATTTCCCTTGGCATTGAGAAAGGGCTACTGTGATTAATACAAGGTCAGTGGATTTATTTCTATATATAAAGAAGCTTACTCCAGAGAGAGTTGCTTCAGAGTTGGGTATGCAGTACTCACTCTTTTTAAGCAACATCACTTCTGGTTTTTCCTAAGACTTTGGGAGCTCCTGTTCCTGTTTTGGACATGAAAATAAGGTGAGCAAATGCTGAGACTTACTGGTGTTAACCCTTGATGCCCACATGCTCTAGTTCTGAAAGACTGTAGAAGAATCTTGTTGACCACAGAAAAGATCCTCAACATTTTCTCATCCTAAGTTTTGTAGTTCAATTCCTAGATTGGCTGAAGCAGCCCCCTTGTATTAGAAGTTATGGACATGTGAAATTTTATTTGCAGTGAAGTTTGTGTTTTCTTTTTATTACTTCAGCTGTGCTAAAGTAGTCTACATCTGTGCCTGATAATGTCATCGACTGTCAACAATAAGAGCAGGACCATTCTGTTTATAACTATCTATCTACATTTACATATAGATCTACGTATAGATCTCCAGTAAATAGATAGTTGACAAAACCTCCTGTTGTACTAAGTTTTACCTCTTTCCTTAAAATGTATTTATCAACTGTTTCCACAGGAACAGTGCTCTACAATAGACAGTGTTGTGGCCGCTTCGAAGCTGCAGTCAGGACGTGTAGGTGTTTGAAGAGCACCAAATCTTTCCACCTCTCACTACAGATTTTCCAGTGGGTCATTGCATGTTCAGACTTTTTATCTCCATACCTGAAACCACTCTGGTGTGTTGTGTTACTCTGCATGGTCATGTCCCAGAAGCCTTTCAAGTGCTGCTCAACTGTGAGGGGAATCTTTAGGTTTACAAAAAGCTGAAAGTGATTGTGCAGCTTTGGCAAGGGTCTAGTGAGTAGCTCCAGTTCAGCTCATGAAGGATTTCCCCACTAAGGATGGAACTCTTTGCTTCTGTCATCTTTCTATGGCTCTTTGATACTGTGTGTACTAGCTGAATAGCATTAGGTATTCCCCTTTTTTGGGGAATTTTATTTGTAATGGTTCACTTCATTGGCTGTGTGGCAGTCATTAGAAGGACTATATCTTTCATTTTCTTTTCTCCCAGGATTTTTACCGGACATGCTGCTTGTAAAGACAAAAGGAACTGGTTGGCTTCTTGGCTTTAGAGCTTAGTAAACCTTAAGGAAAGGAAGTTATTTGATTTTGTTTTGAAAGAATATGAATGCTGTCTGGGGGATTTCTGTCCTCAGCTGGTGAAAGCTCTCTGGTTAAGGCTGTAAGACTAAAATTGATGTGGCTTTTCCTGGAATGAATATGATTTTACTTTGGGAATTAAGGTAGGGTGTACCCCCTCAGCAAGGGCTTTTTGTGAGTGGGAAGAGGAGCATGAAGTCTGTATTAGCTGTGCCAGGTGGGGAAGTGCTTTTCTCCAGAGAGGAATTTATACTTTTAAATGTATTATCTAGTGAACTGATGTTAAAAGCACATGCATTTGTAATGCAAAGCACGTGGATCACTGACTGTGGCACGGATAAAATGCCAGGCTTTCTGTTCACAAAGGAACAAAATATTTATTAGGGAGGGAATATGACGGGAATTGTTCTAAGTAGGATGGTCTCCTAATAGAGCCTGTGCTGTTCTTTGCTTAGCTAGGTTTGCCACGTGCTTGGTTTTGCAGTGGTCCCCAGCAAAAACCCTGATTGGAGAGGCAACATCTGTCTGCAGCTTTGCAGACATCATTAAATCCAGGTGACGTTGAGCTTCAGATGGGAATGCGGTCAACATTAATTTGTCATTTTGACTGACTCCTCAAACCACGTTCTGACCTTTTCCTCTGTGGACCCTTTCTGGGTTTCCCTTCTCTACTCCTCTCTTAATCTCCTTTAATCTAAAGTGCATCTTGGTCATACTGAGAAATGCTTTCTCATCTTGAAACCACGCTTTGGAAAGAGAAAAAGAAATATTGAAAAAGGGAAATACACGGCAGTGTGCTGCTGTTAGATGGTAATGTGCTGCCTGTCAGCTTGCAGTCACACGCAAAACGCAGAAGTGCATCCTCCTTCAGATGGAGGCAGAAGGCTGGGTCAGCATTTCCCACAGTGATACGGCACCTTGTCACCCACCCAGCAGCCTCGGGAAGGCCGGAGGCTGCTGCTTTTCAGCTCCTTCCCATCTTGACTCGCTTGCTGGAGTCACAGCTATGACTGCATGGTCACAAGTGCATGGTGAGATCACCTCTCCCATGAGAGAGAAGAGGAAAATTGTAATCATAGACGTGATGGGGCTAAAAATTGCCTGGTCTTGGACAGGCTGTCTCTTATTGCAGTGTTTGGCCTCAGGATTTTCATGCCTGTTGGGTTTTTTTCCTGATGCTTTATATATGAATACACAAGCTGATCCTTCCCTATGAGGAACCTCATCTATGCACCCTTTTCTTAGCTGCTGCTGTGCAGAAATATTTTATTGTTCCCCCTCAAAACAAACAAACAAACAAAAAGCCCCACTAAAACAGAAAAGCAAGCATGCAAAGAGAAACCACTGTACAAACAGGCATGAGCTAACTTGGCAAAGCAAATGTTGGCAATGGCATGTCCTTTCTGGGTGTTGTCAGCTGCATTCTGGATCCTAACCAACATTTTTTGTGCTGCATGAAGGCTTGGTGATGACTCTCAGCACAGAACCTTGTGGGATTAGAGCACAGACACGAGCAGCAACATCTGGACACCACGAGTGAGCATCATACCTTCAGGAATGCTGGAGGAGTGCGTGCCTTGGCACTCCTTTTTCTACCTTCAGTAATATCTGATGGGTTAAGTGGCCAAAAGTTGCTACTGCTTTTACATGATGTTCTGGGATGTGTTCTACCAAGCAGATGTTAAACAATCCAATGAGCCATGGCTGGGAATGGGAGAGGAATTAATGTGCAGTCTAAAATGCCTCTAACCTTCTCCTCCGTCTTTCCCTATGGCTCAAGTAGCTTCTCTCCTATATGACACCACCCTTTGATAGCTTGTTTTCACTCCTTCTATTTCAAATCATGTTGCTAATAATCTTGCAACTTGGAACGTGAAAGGAGATGTGGATTAATGCTGGCTGGATATAAAAGTTAGTCTGTAATTGCTTCAGTGCTAAGAAACTGCCAGGTGAGGAGGGAAAAATGAATTCAAAACATAGAAGGAATGGTCACAGCAGAGGTGGCCTTCTCTGTGGTGTCACAGCCCATGCTAGGATCCAGGTTTCAAAAGTTTCTGTGGTTAACCCCTCCTATTGATATCCTCACTAAAGATCAGTAATACAGTTAAAGCTTTAGATGGGGATATCTATCATGAGATCTTTAGTTCTAAAGACTGGCATGCTGCTGAGACGTGTTGTTTGAAACCATACTTTTTGTAGAAATATTGCTGATAAGTGGATTTTGCGTGCAACTTAATTCATTGTGATGCTGACAGGGTGTTTTTTCACTTGTGGTGTAGGGTTCTTTTTTTTTTTTCCCCCAGTAATGCACTTAGAGAAAGGTTTTGTAGTCACAGAGATTGATGGATTCTTATGTGTGAAGAAGGGCAGATTCTCTTGCACAAAATGAGCAGTTAGTTGGCTCTTCTTGACGTCTGCACCTCTGAAAATCAGGTACGTGCTACTTTCATGGGTACTCTAGAGCCCTGTGGTTTTGCAGGTCAGAGAGCCTGCTGTGCAGTGTGCTACATGAGGCTTTTGAAGACCACGAGCACAGTTTCTAGTTCTGCTCATGCCATCCGCATACATCGCTTCCCATCTGTGACACTGACAGTGTAACGTTTCCCCCGGCACTTCAAGGGGTGTTGAGATCTATGGGTGCAGAGGTCGAGAGTATAGATGACCTCTCAGACCTCACTTTGCCTGTTAGAGGGATGCAGAAGCAGGGAGCTCCCCTGGGTGAAAGCAGGCACTGTGGCCCTATTTGGGGTTTTTGCTATTGCCAGTGCGGTGTTGCAGCAGCTCTGGGGGTGGAGCTGAGCTCAGTGAGCGATGGTCAGAACAGAGCTGTTGGTTTTGCATTCAGCAGATGAGAAGAAACCCAACTGTGGAGTGTGGGTTATTACAGGGCTTTCCATTAAGTACAAAGCTTTTCCAAGACACTCAATATCTAAATGAGGAAAGGGGTAAACACCTGCAAATCAAGCCCTTTGCAGGTTTCTTTTTAGTTTATGTTTGAATCTCTGTACTGTGGAAACCCAGTTTCCTGCGTTCAAGCTGTAGACAGCTAGATATTTATCTAATCACACTCTGAGATCCTTATTTTGTATCACGCATTAGTGGTGATCAAGCGTGATGGGCTTTTTCAGTAGGTTGCCTTTTTCATATATCACTATGACTTAACATTTTGATTGCTGTTGAAAAGGTGGGGCTTGGCTCTTCAGAAACGAGGCTCTTAGAGGAGTGGTTCACAATCTCATCAGCTGTGGCCTAGTTTTAAAAACAAGCAGCTGCTTATGGGCAAAAGTGGGAAAGCAGCAATGCACCAAAGTAAGCTGTGTATAGTAGGAATATGCTGTAGAAATAGTGACACGCCTAATGGAGAACAGTTTCACAGAAATTAAAGATTATTCAATAAAACCTGTGAAGAACAAGAAAATGTTTTCTGGCACTGAGTACTGGAGAGTAAAATAAGCATGTAAATGAGCAAGTCCCTGGGAAGACAACTGCAGGTGGACTCTTAGTGTTGCTGCTGTTCTTGGTTGTCCACAATACCTTGGATTGGATTCATTCACGGAATGTTGAGGGCCCTGTTCTCCATTGTGCAATCAGATAGATTTCCCTGGCATTACGCAGTGCTGTACTGCTGTAGCTGTTTGCTTTGCAATCCTTAGGCGGCCAACAAGAATACCTCGATCAGAGAACTTCAGGCCATAATACAGACTTTGCTGCTTTATGTACCACCATGAATGATTCATAAGCCTGCTTAGATTTGTTAATAAGCTTAATTAAAACTGCAGGTGAATGCTGTGCCTTGGAAGTCTTCTCAAGAGCAAGAGCCTAGTCTTTTTGGTTTTTTTGTCCCTCTGTTTCCATCCAGCGCCTGTTCTGGTTCTCCCCAGTGCTGTGTGCTGGCTGGTTCATGGGTGCACAGCCTTGCGTTGACCTGTTGTCTCCTTGTCGAGGGATATTCCATCAGTGATAAGCTCAGCTATGTCAGTGTTGTTTTTATTTTGAGGAAACTCATTGCTGCAGCCCTTGGACAGCTTCCAAACGGAAGTGCCACCAACATGCCTGCTTGGCAGCTATCGCTGACTTATTTCTTTATCCCTATGAGCAGCAAAATTGGCACAACCTCCTCGTTACATTGAGTTAATAAAGATGGTGAAAAATGTGTTTGTTGATCATCTCCAGAGCTCTGTGATGGACAACAGTCCCTTCCTGCAGTGGGTGCTTAACAGGAGGTCTAAAACTTGAGTTCTCATCATCATCCCTTTGCAACTAGTGTGTACAGAGCACTATAGCTGAACAGTGTCTCAGTGGCACAAAGGCTGTTGACGGATTTTTGTCTTATTGGTAATAGTTGTGATTCTTTTGCTGAACAACTGTCTGTTGAGGTTCATTGACTTGTTAGTCTCCATTGGATGGCAATCAGAGGGAAGGTTTTGTGTGTGTGTGTGATTTGTGGATTTGTTGTTTTTTGGGTGCTTTTTTTGTTTTATTTTCCAAAGGTCCTAAGTTCTCTCAAGATCAGAGACCTTGTCCCACTTTCAGCCTGTTTTACCTGCAGTTGTTTGCAGATAGCTACATTGCATATACGAAGCCAGTACGCTGCTATGGGCATATCCCTGGGACCAAGTGTCCAAATGGCTGAAAACAAAGCCTTGTATTGCTGCCCTTTGAATTAGTGGTCTAGCACTGTTGTTAATATCTTCTTTTAGGAAATGAAATAGTTGGGTTTTTCAAGAGGTTGAGGAAAACACCAACTAAATAGCTGCAGCTGGAAGGCTGTGTTAGTCCAGAGGAGAATCCAGGGATGGGTGGAATGGAGAATCCGTTAAAGAGTATCACCGTGCAAGTTCTGCTTAGTACTTTGTGCAGAAGAGCTAGGCCTCTGCTGGTATGTGTGTGACAAGGAAAGGCAAAATACGTCTTGCCCACATGATTTTTGTTTCGTGGGGCTTATAGTGATGTACCCCATGTGAAGCACTGGGGCAGGTGGCATGGAGGTGTCCTGTGGGGCCCTGTAGGGCAGGAAGCCGCTTGCCTTTGCTCAGCTGTGCCCTGGTGATTTCAGGACTGTCTGTGGTGAGCTCAGGCTGCAGAACCCACTGAGAGTGAGCTCAGAAGTGAGGCTACCTTCCTCCCCCAGCCTGCAGGCCTGCTGTTGAGAGATGTCCCGCTGAGGTAACAGCACAGGCTTCGAGGTGGGAGCTGCTTGAGGGTAGATTTGCAGAGCTGCCACACTCATGGGCTGTGCTGTACCCTCAGAAATGCACCCTCACTGTTAGGGTCTAGTCATCTTCTGTGATGTCTTCTCAACCCACCTACTGTCCTAGAGGTTTCTATCCTCATGCTTGTTGTGGATTTACAGGTGAGAAACCTCCTCTATAATGGACACCAGTGCACTTGTGACTTTGCTAGAATTTTGCCTTGAGTTCGACTTAAATTTTTGAGGGAACAGATTTTTGATAGGAAACGATATTGTTGGGGACAGTACTTTCTTTGAGAAACTTCAATGCTGTGGAACAGGTTTTCTTGGCAGGAATTTTCATGGGAAAGGGTAAGTCTTGTTGCAGCCCTTACTGTTCTGAGCAAATCTCCTGTTGAGGTGGGGAGTCATTCGAGTGAAACCAGGCTAAAATTGATTAAAGAGTCTAGGATTTAGCTAAGAGTGGTTAGTTATGCATGGTTGTTCGTGGCTGTCGTGCAGCTTATAATTACGCAGCCTGGCTGAAAACAAAAGTAATATTTTAAACAGTTGTCCTGGAACAAAAAATTAGAATGACAGTGTTATAGTAACAGCTGGAAGAACTGGTTGTAGGAGTCAGGAGGGAAACTAACTTTCCACCCATTTGTGGGTTTACTTTCAGAGTTAAACACGCAGCAGCAAGAGTCATTGGAAGGGTTTCTTTTCCTTATTGAAGCTTGGATGTCTGCTGTCACTGGAAGGACATAGAGGTTTGAGGCTCACTGGTGGCTGGGCAGGCTCTCAGTGCTTCTCAGTCTGATTCACAGCTCGGGTGAGATGAGAGCTGGGATCTCTGCCTTACCCCAAATGACATCACCTGGGGTCTCCCATGCAGTAAGCCTGCAGTGAGTCTCAGGGATGTCCCCATCTGCCCTGGGCAGAGACGACTGCTGTAAGTGCCTGCCAGCCTTGGCAGGATGAAGATGACAGTTGGCAGCCCAGGTTTTTTAGGCTCACTGGTTTGAATCCTAACTAATGCATACTGTACATTTATAGGAAAAAGCACCTTAATCTGCTGGTGGTGTGGAAATGCAAAATCCTCTTTCAGTAGAGAGCCTTAGAGATTTTTTCTTAGGTGCTTCACTTGATAGACAGGTGTCTGTCAGGCTCCAAATGTCCAAGAGGGACTGATGAATCCAGACGTGTTTGGGTGAGAAAGTTGTGACTTGACCTGTCTGACAAAGGCATGCTCAGGTGGAGGTGCTATGTTATTAAAATACAGAAAGGACTGGCATTCCATAAGCATGACCTGTTAGGAACTCGAGCAAGAAAAAAGAAAAGAAGTAACTAGAGGCATGCGAAAAAACAGCTTTAGACTAACCCAGATTCTTCCAGACTGAACAGAGCCTTGGGAATTGCCTCTGCAAATGAGTGATTATATATGCAGTTCTGTTAATTAAATATAAAAATGATGTAGGAAGTCAAAAGATATAGCTACTTGTTTAATTAAGCTAATTAACTCCCCAGGTAGCTTTTATATTTGCTTTATTCACTGCAAGTGTCTGGCTTGTTCTGCTTGTGAAGCCACGTCAGCCCTGACATGGGCTCGGGAGAAGGTTGTGCTTCTAGGAGGCTTACTAATTGTGCCTGTGGGGAAGAAAGGACGGAGCAGCAATGGGAGAAAGGATGTTCTGGGCTCCAGGGTAAATGCAGTTTTCATTTGTGTCTGATCCAAAGACAATAATAGGATTCCCAATGATTTCGGTGTGGTTCAGATCGGGATTATGTGTTCAGTGGAAGGGGGTTAAAAGGAGAAATCTTACAAGTGCTGATGTTTAAGCCAGATACACTGCTGCCAATGTCTTTTCATCCCAGAGGTTTGCTGACTCCCACCTTCACGGCTCTGCTTTGTGGAGAGACCCGCGGGCAGCAGCCAGCCTCAGCTCTTCCCGTCTGCAGGCAGGGTTTGGGAGGCAGGCTGGGCTCATTGTGAGGCTGACTGACTATACCTGCTCTTCGAGTTCAGCGGATGCTTCAGCTGGGTGTTGATACGTTGCCTCCTTCTGAAATTGTTTTCCAAACTTCTTCCATTGATGAATCACGCACAACTAGTTTTTTTAATACGTGTGGAGGCATATGATTAAGGAGTCCTGTTTTGGTCTCTCTGCATCTCTTCCCTCATTTGTGCCTAAACTAGGGTTTGTTTTTTACACACAGGTGGGGGGGGGGGGGGTTAATAGCACCTGCCCAGCTGTCAGGAATGACACTAACATCTTGAGGGAAGGTGTGTGAGATGGTTGACTGGGCCCCTCCTGTGGGAACCAGATCTCTCCCAGCTCCTTTTGAAGTCACACGGAGCTGAGCAATCTGAGCAAGTTTGGGCATGGGCCGCTGCGAGCGGTTTGAACTACTGAGAGAAGTCCTCCGTGCTCCTGCACTGGGCCTGGCTGCCAGAGTGCTGCATTTCACAACGAGGCGGCCATGAAACCGTAGCTGAGCTCATCACTCCTTATCTGCTCGTTTCCAGCTCACTTGCCAAAATCCTCCAGTGCTTGTTTTCTCTTAGGTATGTCTGTAAAGTTCAACAGAAGTTAAAGTATATGCTTACCTCTCGGCCAAAATCCAATGGTGTTCTAATGAATCCGAAGGGGGTTCGCGAATTTGAACAGTCAGTCTTATCTATGCTTTGTGTGACAGAGAATCACAGAATCCTTGGTGTTGGAAGGGAACTGTAAAGATCCAAAGATCCTTCAAAGCCACTATCTCCAGGGATGGGGGCATCCACCATGCCCTCTTCCATTTCCATGAGCTAGAAGAGTGGTGATTAAAGGTGTCAGTGCTCTGATAAGCTCATGCTCCCCTCCCAGTTAGTTAAAACTTTGCCAAATTACTTCTGAAACAGCCAGTAAGTCCACGTTTTTCATCCAGCTGTTCTCTGGAGGAGCAGGCTGGTGATAAAAGCACTGGACAGGGGAGCATGATGGCTGTTTACAGCAGTACATGCCCATCTCCTGCTGGTGCACCATGAGGGCTGCTTACCATGCTGCACACCACCAGTGGGATTTGCTTGGAGGTCACTACCTTGTTGCATTCTCAGTAGTACACGTGCAGAAGAATTCCAGCTTCTTTGCTTCTCCCAGTATCCGGAACTTCTAGCTGTGTGTATTTCCTGCTCTGATACTAGACCTTACCAACATAATTTATGTTTTCCTAAAGAAAGCTATCCTGTGCCAAGTTGATCTTGGCGTTAGGAAACTTTTCCCCATAGAAGCACACGCTTCTAATGTCACTTCTTGCTCTCTGGATATTATCTTCAAATACATACAGATGATAAAGTTTGCCTGTTCCCATTTCATACACAACTCCTCCTTAGTGTCATATTTGCTGTCTTCATACTGTGAGTTTTTCTCTGAGCCTCCTCACCACTGGCTTCACCATCTTGTGGCACACTTTTGGCTTTACTAGCTCTGTCAAGAATAATATTGTGGCTCCTGTTTCTCTGCAAAAACATAGGTTTTGTCTTTGAGCAGCCACAGATAATACTGGGAAGAAAAGAACGTGTGGAGGTGATAATAAAGATGTATAGCAGGGGATGGTGGAAGTTAGCCCTGAGGCCTTGGTTTAGAAACTGTTCATCCCATGAGCACTGGTCTACAGGAGCATTGCAGATCCCATCCCAAGGAGTTGGCACAGGGCTCCTCTGCACTGCACAGCTGTGGGACAGGACAGCCTGTGCAGCATCAAAACAAATCGTGACCCATTGGGTGGGTGCTGCTGTTGGGAGCTGCTCTTTCTCCTTGTCTTGGGCAGGTCTGTGATCGGGTGTGAGAGTCTCATTTTGCTTTTGGTTTTCTGGGTCAGAGACTATTTTCTGTTTTTGGTACTTGCCACATATCTCTGAATTGATCTCAGATGCTGTGTTGGCTGTTGGTTTGCTGGTCAAGTTTCATCTGTAAAGGAGATCATGACAGGTCCAAAAGGCAGGCTTCTATCAGTAGTATATTAATTATTTTATTTCGTTGTATCTTATCTGTTGTTGCTGCTATCCATGTCAGACCAGAGAGACTATTAAGCTGGCCTGGTCTGACCTCTTGTGCAACGCAGGCTGCTGGTTTCACTGCCAGCCCTACACCCTGCGGGTGTTGCTCTGCCAAAGACACCTTCTAGGGCTTCAGTCCTCATTTTGGAGCCTTCCAGCTGCAGTGTTTCATTAGATCCTGCCAACGTGCACCATGAGCAGATCTTGAGTGCAGCAACATCCTCTTACCTGAGCACTTTTGAGTTGTGGTACGACATGAGCGCATCTGCTGAGTCGGTATAGGGGATCTCGGTGGTCTTTAATCTCCAAGTTTGGAGGGAGAGAGATTGTTTTATAACTCTCCTAAATCTCCTGCTAGTACTTTCACTGCATTTTTCCTTGTTTTGTGAGATTGTGCTATCCAGTGCAGAGGAATTTCTTTTATAGGCGGGAAAGCAAGGTGCCTCACAGAGATAAGGACTTATGACCTGAAATCGTGACAACCCATAGATCAGTTTGGTTGACTGTATATATGTCTTACTATACATTTTTGATGTAACTCGTCCTGTATGAAGTTGTGTCTCCACAGTAAACTGGAATTTAGGCAAGAAAAGGTGTGTGATACCACAGGAGTTGAAGTTTTTTTGAGGAGTGTCTTCCCTATTAGTGGAGGCAGGGGGCTGTTCAAACACAAGCAGTCCAGTAGTCAGTCCAGGCAAACTGAAAATTAATCCTTAGTCAAAGCTAAATATTTAAATTTTTGCTGAGGTATAGGTCTTCTTTAGGGATTGGAAAATATGGCACCCATAATTAACATTATGACGAGGTTTTCCCAAGCAGTTCTAGTTCCCGTGGTTTGCATCCTATTAATAGGGATGTCACTTCTGGTCTGTAGCTGAAGTCGTGTCAGTAGGATGTTCTCTCTTCCTTTCCTTAACAATATTACTTCTACTCATACTAACAAATTCCCAATAACTTGAGAACAATTTCACTACTTCAGCAACAAAGACTTTGAACTAAGGAGTGACAGCACGAGAGCAAATGCAGTTAGAAATGATCACGTTTAGTCATTCTGCGGAGAGAGCTCTATTTTCAGAACTCCCGTTCTGCAGATCATCAGTACCCACGAGGTGTGAAGCTCCTCTTTGCTAATTTTATCCTTGCAATTTGGGGCTGCATGGGGAGAGTGTGCCTTTATTTAAGTGAGATTTCTGTGTGAGCAGCCTGACGCAAACTTCAGGTATTTCTTAGCTGTGACTGTGTTCACCAAGTAGTTTTTAGCAAAAAACAGGAGCAAGATCTTAATTAAAAATTCCAACTGAAAGTTGCTAAAATAACATTCTGTGTCTTTTCTAATTTAGATTAAAAGTCTTCAGGGAACAACCCTAATTTTCCTATTTTCTGTGGTCTAAAGTCAAAAGGTGATTGATATCACAAATAGAAGTTTACGCCAGCAATGATGGTATTTTGAGAGACTGAAACATTTTTAATGGGATAGGATATAATAGGGAAAAAATATGCATATACTTCACCATGCAGTTATACATGGATCTTTTGAGAGAATTTGATGCTAGTTACTCTAGCGTGATTGAGACTCTCTACTCTAGCTACTCTAGAATTTGATACACGCTAGTTACTCTAGCGCAGTTGAGACTGTTCAACATTTAGGGCTCCTTAGAAAACTGGGGACTTGATTCATCCTTTTTCATGGACACGCTGAACTATTTGGGTGATGGATGCTTAATTTCTTGTAACATTAAGGGTGTGCACAGGAGTACATGGAGCTTCACATGTTCATAGAATCATAGAGTGGCCCGGGTTGAAAAGGACCACAATGATCATCTAGTTTCACCCCCCCCCTGCTATGTGCAGGGTCGCCAACCACCAGACCAGGCTGCCCAGAGCCATATGCAGCTATTTCACAGAGGGTGATGACGCACTGGAACAGGTTGCCCAGAGAGGCTGTGGATGCCCCATCCTTAGAGGCATTCAAGGCCAGGCTGGATGTGGCTCTAGGCAGCCTGGTCTAGTGGTTGGCGACCCTGCACATAGCAGGGGGGTGAAACTACATGATCTTTGTGGTCCTTTTCAACCCAGGCCATTCTATGATTCTATGTTATCAAATGCTGGCAGGACTTGTCCTGCAAAATCCCGAGAAGACTTTCTGCCTTGAAAAACAATCTCCTAACGTTGCCTTTGCTTTTTCAGGTGGATTTGGAACCAGAAGGTAAAGTGTTTGTCGTCATTACTCTTACTGGCAGCTTCACAGAAGGTAAGGGAGTTCCTTTGGCTTGTTTCCATGAAGGGTTCACCTTTGGTGTATATTATTGCCATTGGTTACCAAGTGACATATAAACAAATGGCATTCCCCATGCAGGTTGCATGCTACTGCACACAGAGGATTCTTGAGTGGCTGGAGGTTAGGATAGGGCTGTTGCTAACCTTGTGTGCTGTAGTCCATCTGCTCTGCTGTTGCTCTGATCTTGGACCTGGGGAGTTGTGTCACACTCGGCCTGGTTTATTTATCTGAGGTTGTCCTTCAAACAGATTGTTTTTGCCATGTGTACTTTTCGCCTGAGTGCTTCTTGAAGGGCAAGTGAGCATGTAGAACATGTTTAAAACATCTGGGTGACTTTTATTCCGTAATGGTTCCCATCTATTTCAGATGCATTTCTGTTTCCAGAGTTCACTTGCACAGGAAGCATAGGGCAACTTTTGCACTAAAAAAATCCTGTAATTCCTGAAAAAGTGTCTGGGCAGATATATATATATATATATATTTTTTTTTTTCCATAACTATCATTTATAGTGTGGTGGTTTTAATTCCTTATTGTTTGCTGTGATAACAATGAACTCTGATGTATGCGTGGATGCGAGCTGTGCTGGAGAAGCTCAGGAAGTCTGGAATGGGCCTCCAAAAAAGGCAGATTATTTTCCTCAGGCCTACTTCGTGGTTGTTGTTTGTTTTAGCTGTGGCCTCGAACTGTATTTGGGTGGTATCTCCTGTATGGAAGCCAAGAATCAGGGCAAGATCTGCTCTGCTGCCTGTTACCTGCCGTCTTGGAGTGTTGGATTTTTAATGTTTTTAATGCTTTCTCCTGTTCCATCATGGAAATGTGTATTTCAGACAAGGGTTTGCATCCAAGCTTGTGGTTTGCTGTGACCCTTTGGGGAGTTATGCCACTCCTGCTGAGCCCGTAGCCTGCTGTGTGCTGGGGCCCAGATAGCTGCTAGTGAAGCACTCAGCTTCCTTTGGGTGATGCACAGGAGAGCTTTGCTTTGTGCAACTGTGTCCTTTTAGAGTTAGAGCATTTGAACCTGAATCAATATGTATCCAGCTGTTTTTTTTTTTCTGAGTAGATGTTTTCAAAACAAAACTGGGTAGATCTCATGTGGCTTTGTGTGCCTCTGTGGTCCCACTGCCTATTCCTATGTTATTGCGTAACAGTTGCGCAACTGCATTTTATTTTCTGTGCTGCATGTCTGTAAATGACCACTAGAAGGAAGAACAACAAATTCTTGAAGGGCATCTCAGAAGACTGAAAGAGCTTTGGTCGCTTTTTTGTTGCTGTTACCTCCTGTTTAGTAACCAGAGCTCCAGAAAGGAGGAGAGAACGATGCCCAGAGGTGCTGCCAGAACCTTCCCTTGACTTAGCAGAAGGAACCCCCAGGCTAGCACACTGCCTTAGATGTACCTAAATGGAGCTGTTCTGAAAAACATGATGCACTGGGGAAAATGTGGGTCACGTGGATGGGGAAGAGAGGCTGTTGGCTGCAAAGGGGTGGGGGTTTCTTCGTGCAGTGTTGGCTCAAGACAACAGGTGAGATGGATAGCAGTAATGTTGGCTTGGACTTGAGCTGATGGGGGATGAGGTGCTGTGGCAGCCCATATCCTAGGTCCAGTGTTACAGCATGTGGTGGTGGTGCTAGGAAGGAAAGGCGGGAGCAAAGGCACTGGTGATCAGTGCTTTTTATGGGTTTTTAAAGTATCCTGATGCTCGTAGGCTATGATTGACACAGGAGGTCAAATGGTGTGATTTTATTTATAGTGAAAACCAATGGCTTCTCTCCATAGCAGCGATGTGGCTTGTTTCCCTTGTTGTCAAAGGGCTAGGAAATGAGAGTGGAAGAAAGAACGTCCACTTGGCAGGGCATTGCAGCAGGGCGGGGAAGACCTGTGTTCAGTTTTCCAGTGAAATTCACTTTCTATATAAATCTGGCCAAGCCACATAGTATTACTTCAACTTTCGGTTCTGCATCTGTCCAAAAAGGGTGCACCTTTTTCTGTCTGTATATGAACTCTGCATTAGGGTAACTGCTCTTGCATTTGCCCATGCGCACGATGTTAAAAGATTATTTACCCTTTCTTCTCCTGGGAGACATGCCCCACAACTTTGCTTTGACAAGGGACTGTAAGGATATATGCAAATCAAATTCATTTGGGAAAAGCTTTCTGTTTGTCGGAAGGGAGTGGGGAGAGTGCAGAGGTGTACTGAGGAGGTGTGACTCCTCTTGGAGGACTGGGAGGCCCCTCAGAAGCAAAAGGAGTGAAATGACATTGCAAACAGTATTGTCTTCAACAAAGCTGATGGTGAAAATAATGGTGTATCAAGATCACTAATCTACAGGGCATTTACTGAGCAGCATGGCAGTTCACGTCCATGCACGACTGTGGCCATTCTTGGCCACTTAAAGCAAGGCTGAGCAGCTCTGTTGGACCTGAGCATAAATCCATCATGTGGATGAAAGTCATACTGGAGGCTAAACTGTAAGGACTTGTTGCTAACAGAGTGAGATGAATTCAAATCTTTCCACTGCTTTCAGAGGAAAATGGGAAATAGTATAGTTCTATTTCCTCTCTAGCAATTGAAGATATATAGATTTACAGAACAAGAAGATCAGAGATGGCTCTTGGGGCTTTCCACATCTGATTAATTTCATGCATGTTCACCCTTAGAGTTTCCAAGAACACATTTAATCCAGAGCAGGTCTAAGTGCAGATACTGACTTCTTCCAAGCGGGGAAGTTGAGGCATTGGTTGAGATTGCCTTCTCAAAACAATGAGGTATTTTTCCATGAAATAGTGCTCTATTCTATTTTTTGTTCTGGAAATGCAGAGTCACACTAGCCTGTGAATAACTCACAACTTATAAGCACAAAATATGGCTTCCCACTTGTCTGCCTGAACATAAATGGCAACCACTCCCACATTCTCACTGGTAGATATGGCTAGCTTGGCCTGAAGGCTGTGTTTGTCTGCAGGCGTAAAACCCCACTGCCTACTCTAGGAGTTTGCGTTAGACTCCATCAAGGTAGCACATAGACCCATGTGCGATTTCAAGTAATATGATGTTTAGGGCTTCCGTTCAACTTCTTGTGACTCATGAGTTAAGTGTGCCACTCCACTGTGTTTCCTGCTTGGAAAGCAGTAGTGACAGGGTGCTGCAACAAAAGTCAGATTAAAAAAAAGAATGATCTGGTAGTGCCCATAGACCCGCTCCTTGAGGCATCCTCATGTGTTCACAGCATCTCTTTGTCAACTGCTTTCAGTAGGTGGTGGAGACAGGAGGATAATGTAATGGAACTGGTGTGTGCTATGGGGAGCATCTTCCTTTGCAAAAGCTGACTGGGCATCATTCGTGAATCACTTTAGAGGGTTTTTTTAATAAAGATAATGGTTTGCTTGGGAAAAAAGCCAAGTTCACCAAGACCATCATGTAATTCCAGTAAAGTGAAAGACCGAAAAAATAACTGAAGAAAAGGGAGGAGAGAATTAAAAAGGGTTAGGTACACCTGACTCAAGTACTTGGCTTACTTACCCAAAATAGATGGTCCTGGTGGTTTTGGCAGCTTGTACTTTCTTTGGCTTTGGGAGTGGTTGTTTTCTGTTTGATAGATAGATCTTCTGGCCAAAAATTTAATTTGGTTCTACTTTATCTCTAACAAGAACAGAGAAGGATGGTGCTTCCGTGACTGCATGCAGTATATCCAAAAGAAGCATTCATGCAGTCTGAAGATGAGTGTGCTATAGAAAAGGTACAGTTGGCACAGATTTACAGACTAGTCCTCTGTAAATTCTTATACGCCCATCTGTCACTGCCTCCTGAAGTACTTTGGCATGGATAGAGGGGGCAGTGCTATGTTTGGAAGCCCATCTCCAGGTGTCCAGCTGGGCCTGGCTCTGCTCTGGAGAGGATGTCCCAGAGGAGGCAGGGGTGAGGCTGTTTGGGCTTCTTTACCTATTTGTGTTCCTTGTTTTAAAATCCAGCACTGTGTTAGTGACTGTCTGTTAGTGCTCATGTTATTACTTCATCCTCAGATCTTTCTTAAGGCTGGATATTATGAAAAATATCTCTCAGGAGTGATGCAGTGGCACAGCTGCCCAGGGAGTGGTGGGGTCACCGTCCCTGGAGGTGTTCAAGAACCATGGAGATGTGGCACTGAGGATGTGGGCAGTGGACCTGGTGGGAGTGGGCTGGGGTTGTGCAATGATTGCTGGTGCACGACTTAAGCTGTTAGCGCTTCTGGACATGGGTGAGAAGTTAGCCCTGCTACGTGTGAGCAGGTGGCTGTGCTTTGGTGCACCGAGGCCGGGCTGGGTGCCTGGAGAATGGAGGAGCTCTGCCTGCAGCTTGTGCTGCTCTGCCCTCTCTTTGCCACCTCTCTTGCTGTTTGCTATTTTGAGCAAAGCTAATGAAATTAAGACAAAGCAATGATTTGACTGAATTAATGAATGAAGCAGACTCCGTAGAGAATGAAGTGCTTCTATTTTAGTGTTTCAAACTGTTACCATTTGTCTTTTTCTTTTTGACTTTGCCACTCAAAGTGATAATCCTGGCATGAAGTTCAATTATAATTTCAGTGTTGTGAGGTAAATTACAGTTGGTTTTCTCTTTTTTTTTTCTTTCAGTGTCAGGAAAGACAAAGATAAATTTGAGTTCTGGGCAAGAAATAGAACAAAGAGAATATTGAAGAGCCGAGTGACTTGGTAGAGCAGATATAGCACCCATTGCTAAATATTTAATGTAGAAAGGCTTTGTGGCAGCACGGGAGCCCAAACCTGCCTCTGAAGCAGGAAATGTTTCTTTAGTTTGTGGCTGTCACGTGGTGTACTTGGGATGGTTTGTTCTCAAGCACCGTGCACTTTGTCTTTTGCTGTTGTTTTTCTCAGAACATGTTTTCCTAGTGTTAAATGGTTTTTGTCTTAAGAAATAGCATTTCCTCAGGCAGGCACCAGTAAGGCCTGCAGCCTTGAAGTCTGAAACGGTGCTGCCTTTGTGCTAAGTCTTTGCCGTGTGCTGAAGTGTGGCTCCTCAGCCACACCAAACTCCTTTTGCAGGTACGTTATTAGCTTCTTGCACAAGAGGGAGGAAAGAAAGATGTTTATTGGTCCTCTGTGAACTGCAGTAAAGTCCGTTTTCACGCTGCTTTTTAAAGGAAAGGAACCAAGACTGGAAGGTGTCCTGATCTCAGCCTCCAGTGTGTTGAGCCGCTCTTCTGTTTTGGGTTACTAGCTCAAACTGGACAATTTTAAGGCACATATTAGACACTGCACAGAAAACCTCCTGATCTAAGCAGGCAGTATGAGTGCAAGACGGGGTAAAAAGATGTTTTGCTGTTTCAAGCATGCAGTCTGAAAACATAGAGGCCTTTCCTAGCCCAAAGCCTTGTGTGACAGACAAGCAGGGAGGTGCTTTTCTATACCCTTGTAGTTTTTTTACCCAGTACCTGATTGCTTTACACTGGTCACATATGTGCGTGCTGCAGACAAGGGGTTTCCAGTGCACCCTGTGTTGGCTCAGCTCTATTCTTCCAGATGGAAATAGATCAGAACAACATCGAGTCCTACAGGGGAAAAGTCCACCCAAAGGACACCCTTGAGAAGACCGTATCCTTACAGAGACCAGGAGCATCATCCACCAATGCTGAGCGTTTCTGTATGGAAGGCAGGACAACCTCAGCCTTGCCAGAAGGTATCTGTCAGGTTAACAAGTACAAGACAATCCCATGAGTGAAGCACTAGGACATTAAAGCTTTTCAGCAACGTTGAAGATCCAAGGAGAGATTTCGAAGCCGGGGCTTCCCAGGGAGGTGGTTGAGTCACCATCCCTGGATGTGTTTAAGAACCGTTTGGATGTGGTGCTCAGGGACATGATTTAGCGGAGGGTTGTTAGTTAGGGTAGTATGGTTAGGTTGCGTTTGGATTTGATGATCTTTAAATTCTTTTCCAACCTGAGCAATTCTATGATTCTATGAAGGACAATTTGGAGGTGCTGTCCAAAACGAAGTTCCTCTGAATATTCTGAGAAACAGCATTTGGGCTACAAAATACCATTACTGGAAGTGACTGTTTGACGTCTTCAGTAAGGTGGAAAACCTCTGCTTTGTCTTGTCTGCAGGAAGGTCTACACTCTGGGAAATTAAATGCTTTTCTTAAAGCACTTCAGGGAGCTTGAATGCAGAGGCAGGAGGTGAACACCCCAGTGCATGATCACGGGAGCACCTTCATTTCCTGCAACATGATTGATTTGCTCCATAGCTGTCATATTAAACCTCAAGCTGAGAGGTTTTTGGTTACCTTGCCAAAATCTGCCAATTACATAGATGTTCAGACACTGTAAAAGTGCCATAAACAGCAATATTAGGGTTAACTTTACTTCCTCAGCGGGCTGTGTTTTGTCTAGGTTCTGAAACCTAGGCATAAATATGCAAGCTTGCAATCTGCTCTGGGATTTCAGTGTTCCTGGCTGTGATGAAGGGCAAAGATTTTATTTTGCTTTATTTTAATGTGATTCCTGGAAGAAGTGACGTTAGTTCCCAGAGGAGCTTAAACCTATCTGCTCAGCCTTGGAGGACATCAGTGCGTTGGAGGGTGTGTTTGTAATCTAGTGAAGCAGAGTGGCAGATGTGGGCTGAAAGGAGCAGAGCAGGAAACTGATGGAGGTTGGGATTGTGGTTCCTTGGCCAGGGATGACGGCAGCAGCCCTGTGCTGGCTGCCACTGTGCTGCCAGGACACATGTATCTATAGATAAGTGATTCTATGCAAGGCTTGGGGATTTCTCTCACAATCCTAAGAGAGGCTTTGGGAAGGAAGGTTTCTGGGACAGGCTACTTGGTACAAAACTCAAGGTAGGAAGGTGGATGGGGACTTGTACCACCTACGTGCAACTCCGTATGTGCCCAGACTTCCTTCAGTATTTAAACATCACCTTTCCTGTCTTCTCTACTCTTCAGTTTGTGTTCTGAGAAAAGATGGCAACCTTTCTGAGAGAACTTCTGCAAGGGGTGGGAAGAGGAAGGTAAGGACAGGAGCTTGAGAGACAAGGAAAGGCAGCAGTAAAATTGCTGAGACCAGCTGAGCCTGTTTGTAGCTAGAATCTGGAGCAGTTTTTATGCCAGAATCTCAGCTCTTTTCTGCCGTCTAGCTGTGAAACTTGTTGAGTCAGTGTGTCCCTCTGTCATCAGTGCTGTGTGCCCAAGGCCGCAGGTGGGGAGCAGAGGGGAAAACTGCTGCACTTCCAGTGCAGTTTCCAGTGAAATTGTTCTCAGTGATGCTTTTGTTTCGTTAGAAAACTAGAGAGATCATCTTAAAAACAAAAACCTTTTCATTGCTAAGGTTACCAAGTGAAAGCCTAAAATGCAAGGAAATGCTGGAATTTGTATCTGAAGTTTGGCCTTCCTATATGTTCATGATGCAGACTCTGATTGCAGACCAGCCAAAGGCAGAAAAGCATTTCATCTCCATCATGCACAGCTCATGGCCCTTAAGAGAGTGGTGAACTATCTGGGCCTCATTTCTGGTCCTGCACAGTTTTTACTTTGCATTATCTGAGGTCCTGTGTTTCACCTCCAAATGTTGGATAAGGCAAGAAGAGCAAGTCCTTCAGAGAGGCACCAGTATCCCATCCAAAGAGCTGATGGTATGTTGCACATCAGGGCAATCACGCAGCTCAGTTGCGCTGGCTGCTAGTGACACAGATCCTACAGAAAACACAAAGAAATCTGGCTGATTTTCCTTCCAGCTTGTTTTCACACCTCACATTGTGCCAGCACAGCTGTTTGTGGGGTGCACAGCAAACCAGATTTGGGTATTGATCCAGCTGAGAAGTGATTGTAGAAGGAGGCGGGGTGCTGCTGTTTAGGGGAGCTGCTTAAATCAGTGTGAGTACACTGTTGTGAGTATTGCACTGCATTCTAACTTTCATCTTGTTTCTTTTGAGCCTAAACAAATTTCCTCTCCATGTGTTCCTTCTCCATGGAGGCACTAGGAAAAAGAAGAGGGGAGCTGCAGACTGAGGTGTTTATCACAAGCTGATGGATACGATGACTTTGATCCTGTTCACCCACCTCTGAATTGAATGTCTGTAACTGAGAGGAGTGAGAAACAACCCTTCATCAGTTGTGATTCTGTGAGATGGGAGAGCCCTTAGAGAGGCAGGTGCAGCAATGGAAGGGGCTGTGAAAATCAAATTGGCTGGTGGTGGGCATGGGGCTGGTGAAACCCTTAGAATCATGGAGTTTTTTGAGCTGGAAGTGATCTTTAAAGGTCGTCTAGTCCAACACCTCTGCAATGAGCAGGACACCTACAGCTCGATCAGGGTCCTAAGAGCCTAGTCTAGCCTGACCCTGAATATCTCCCTTCCTTGCATAGAAAGAGATCTTGAGCCAGTGCAAGCAACTCCCTCTACATGTAGCATCTGGCATTTTTAGAAGCTGTATTTGCGTGGATTTGGGACATCTGCTTTTGAAATCTCAGAAACGTGTCTCAGAAATGGAGAAATACGTATTGCAGCATGAAAACCCTATTGGAGAGGAGCTGGGGAAGGTTAGGTATTTCCTTGCAACGCTACCATCATGTTCTCAATGAGAAGAGGTGCTGCCTTTTGACAGATATCTTTGTGGCAGCAGTAAGCTTGGAATACAAGAGGCTGAATTTAATATTACTATTATTTTTAACAAGTGCTTCTCTGTGGC
The DNA here is from genome assembly GCA_016647715.1 of Pavo muticus. Classification (NCBI taxonomy): domain Eukaryota; kingdom Metazoa; phylum Chordata; class Aves; order Galliformes; family Phasianidae; genus Pavo; species Pavo muticus. The sequence goes on along the minus strand of JACDJE010000028.1, from coordinate 5,559,846 downwards.
AGCGTTTTGCTCAGCCCATGGTGTGTGGGAATCCGCGTGGGAGAGTGACATGGTAAACAAGCCGCTTCTTAAGGTTGTTGCAATTCAGGAACTTATTAGCAAGCTGCCATATGGAAATCTTGAGAGCAGCAGGGATCGGCGGTGCAATCAGAGCTGAGCATGTGGCCACAACACCTGGGCAGGGTCCGCCCAGCCATGGGGTGACCAGTTGGCCGGGAGGATCCAGCTGTTGCACAGAGGTAGTGGTGATTCAGGTGTTGGGCATCCTTCTACACCAGTACAAAGCCAAAGCCCAAGCAAAGGCTTGGGAAAGGCTGAGGCATTGGGGATCGCTACTGCGCAACAGCAGTTGGCAGCCCAAGCAGCAGAACAGGGGGAGTGTTTAATTTGTCTGATTTAGCTTTCCCAGTTAATTCCTTCCTGTCTAGTTTCCAGTTGTGCTTTTGGTTACATTCTACTTTCCTGATGAAAGGTGTAGTGCCCTTAGTAAGGAAACTTGAGGTTTTATCCCAGAGATGGCTGTGATGTTGAGTAATGTGGTTGCAATTTGTGAGATTGCTGCAAGACGTTGGGTCCTTCTGGATACAAGCTGCTGCAGCAGGCTTTGTGTTCATCCCAGCTTCATTATGCATTTTGTTTCATGTTACATAAAGAATATCTTTCTGGTGCCCCCTCTTTGAGGCAGAAGTTCAGCTTGTATCTCTCTGGAAAAGTTGCATTGCTTAAATAGTAATATGTGAATTTTAAGCAAACTTACTTGAGTGTGAGACCACTCTTGTTTCAGTACAATTGGCTGACTTTCACCGTGGAGCTGATCACGTAGCCCTGAAGAATGATGTTCCTAGAGCATCTACTTAAAAGTAGCTTTAAACTGCATCTGGTTAAAAATAGATGCATCTCAGAGCACGTGCCATGCTGTGTAGGTATGGCCTCCTGGTAGCATGTTGTAATCCCACTGTGGAGCTGCCAATGAGCAGGAGTTGCTGGTTGTTACAACACACTCAAGCCCTGGGGCATCAGGATCAGGGGAAAGTTCAGGATCTCCCTGCTGCTTGCCCAGCATGCCAATTATGTGTTTCTCAAGGATTTTGCACAAGTGCTGGTAACTTTGACCTGTAAGTGCTGTCACTCCGTGGGTTCTACTTGTGCTCTTCAGCCAGCACAGCGTAGTTTGAAATCTTCTAACACTGTGGGCTTCTGGTGAATGAATGAATTGTGGAAGAGATCAAAGTTGCTTTGTTAGGTTTATTTTCCTGTTTTTAATGAATAATATGCTTAAACGGCTTCCTTTCCTAGTAAATCGCATCTCAACATGTTTCTCTTCAGTTTAATAGGTGAGAAGGACAAAGAAGAGGCTTTACAATGGAAATTCACTTGCTTATGCAGAAGGAAGTAATAATGAATATAAGTGATGAGGGGAGGAGAGAGCGGAATTGGTTTGTTAAGTCTTTAATGAGTAATGCAGTAAGAAATACCACGCTACTAAAAGTATTTGCACATCTTCAAGTGAAGGGGAAGATTTTCCCCATCTTATGGTAAAGCTGAGGCTGCAAGCAGATTGTAGGATCATTAAGACTGGAAAAAACCTCTAAGATCATCTCATTCATGCCCACTGACCACGTCCCTTGGTGCCACATCTCCACAAGTCTTGAACGCCTCCATAGACAGTGACTCCACCACCTGGGCAGCCTGTGCCAATGCATCACCATTCTTGTGGAAAATAAATTTTTCCTAATATCCAACCTGAACCTCCCCTGGCACAACTTAAAGCTGTTCCTCTCTTCCTATTGCTGTTATGTGGGAGAAGAGGCTGACTCCCACCTCACCACAACCTCCTTTCAGGGAGTTGTAAAGAGCGATAGGGTCTCCCACGAGCCTCCTTCAGACTATAAAATCCCCATTCCCTCAGCTGCTCCTCCTCCTGAAGGATCTTGTGCTCCGGACCCTTCACAGCTTTGTTGCCCTTCTCTGGACACACTCTAGTACCTCAATATCTGTCTTGTAGTGAGGGGCCCAAAACTGAATACAGATCTTGAGCTGCAGCTTAATCAGAGCCAAGTACAGAGGGACAATCACCTCCCTAGTCCTTCTGACTGCACTATTTCTGATACCAGCTGGGATGCCATTGGCCGCCTGGGCCCACAGCTGGCTCATGTTCAGCCAGCAAATGTAGTGCTCTACCTGCAAAGCAGATATTACTGGCTGCTGCTTGCTGTTTGTGTAGTTCAACCTAATTTTTTTTTTTTAATCACAGAGGGCTTTTCTCTGTTGTTGTCTGCCTCTAACACAGCTCAGCGTGGCACGATGGGGCTATGGTGGCATATGGAGTTGTGCTGCCATCTTGGAGGCACTGGGTGAGGGAATCCATGGTGAGCAGGTAGTGGTGCTGGGGCTGCAGTGTGTTTGCCCAACCTAGCAGCAGCTGGGAGATCACGTGAAGCTGCAGCCAGAGGGAAACTCCTATCCACCCTGTGGCTTGATGTGAACCAGCTGATCTACCTGCTTTTCCAAACCATGTGGGTATTGCATGCCTCCTGCTGGGTACAGGCACAGGTATGAGCTGGCCTTCCAGTTATCGTCTCTGTGTGGCTCTGAAGGGCTCAGGCCAGTATTCCAGATTCCTGCTCTCTCAGACTTCTCCTTTAATATAAGATAAAAACCTTCTTACCTGGCATCTTCTCCTGGTGCATGTTGAGGCGTGTTATCATCCCAGCCTGGTGTCTCTTTCAAAAAAGCATTGTGAGGTTAACATCCCCAAACTAATGCAAAAACTTGCAGAGATGGAATGATAAAAATGAACTTAAGGAAGGCGTCTCTCACTGTTGGCAGAGAAACACACGGGATGGAAAATGGAGCTGTCCTTTTTCTTCTCTTACAGTGGTGTGGCTGTAAAGAGATGGGAGAGGGAAGCATGGAGAAGCGGCTGTCCCATCAAATACAGACTAGCTGGCATGCAGTGAATTCCCTTTCAGAACCTGGTCTTCTGTGGGCTGAGGTTGTTCATGTTCAGTTGAATCTTTTATCATTCTCCATACTCCCATATTCACTGCAGAAATGAATGAAGAAACCTTTCTATTCTTACTGTCCAGCTTTGCACAATGTACTGCAGTGCTTTCTTTATAACTGTCAACATCCATAAGAAGACTTACTAACAAAAAATAATAATCCCAGAAAGGATTTGTAAAAGCAGATGTGGGGGATCGTATTTTTGAACCACCCTGTGCACGTCTGAAAAGCCGCATATAAAACCTTGATAAAATACTATGCAAAATAACCTGTATAAAATTCACAGTTGGTCTGTACACTCTCACGTGGCAGCAGCGTATGCCCTTGCTGGTTGCTTTAAGTTTCTCAAGCTGCCTTCTTCCTTCTCGTGTTCTCACAGAACTTATGCAAACATAAAAAGCAGCTGCTCCTCCTCCATCCTTAGCACTTAGTGCTTGAGGTGTGTCTGCTCAGAATTGTGATCTCTTCCTCACCTGATGCCAGCAGGGCTTTGGCATTGCTGTATCATTCTAGAAATAAGCTTGTAGTGAGATTTAGAGCAGTAGCTGAATGCTGTCATGCTCGCTAACACTGATTGAACTTTGTTGATCCTGTTCTCCCTGCTGCTGCAAGCAGCCATTGTCATTCACCCTCATACTCGAATACTGCTGACTGCTTAGAGCTGAGATGAGTTTATGTCCTCAGCCTGGCAGGGAAGGAAGGAAGGAGAGTCTGCCCTACTTCAGCACTTGTGTGAGAAATAAAGGCCTTGCCTTGACTGCAGAATTCATGTGATTTGGTGCTCTGACTGGGGCAAGGATGATTTCACATTTTGTACATTTCCAAAATGACTGAGAATTCTGTTTCATAGTGATGAATGGGAAAACTCCTATTCTGGAGGGTCAGAGCATCATTATTCTTCCCTGTTCTTTAGGACAGTATTTACTAGTTGGCATCTTAAAAGATGAAGTGCCCATTAAAATGGCCTTTCTGGGTAGTGTTGGTAGAAGACAGCTCAGTCCTGTTAGCACCAGCTAGTTCTTTGGTCTCTGTACCAAATGTCTCCCACTTTCAGAGGAGGAAGCAGAAGCAGCTGGTTCAAACATAAGTCCCAACCTCTGTTTGACGTGCCATGTGTCTGCTTTGTGATAAACCTCTACTGGGATTTGAACCAGTCTGTTTTTGTGCACAAACTGACAAAAACTGCAGGACAGAAGCTTGGATGGTTGTGAAGTGGAAGAGAAATCTCGAGTAGTTATCAAGTTCTGTGTGGATGTGGCTGTCTTCCCTTGGCAGGTTCCTGTGTTCAAGTAATTCTTGAAATGAAAACTCTTAACATCTGCAAAAAAGAAGGATTTTCAATCTATAGTATGTGTACTGGGGAAGCAGAGCAGTCAGCAATGATAATACAGCTTCAGGTCATAGCTTTTAAATCCTTTTCCCATTTCAGAGTTGGGCTATCAGACTCCTCGATGCTGTGTTGCGTTTATAAGGTTCTAATTAGAAAGGCTTTCTGTGGTTTTGACTATCCATGAGATTATGATGATAACCATAACTCCTGGTTAAATGATATCGAGTCTTCAGAAGGGATTTGTTCATAAGAGGATGTTTTCCGGCTTGGAAAATAAACACCTTGGTTTAACCTCTGTTTATTTTCAGTCAATGTGAAGAAGCCTGCTTTAGGTACGTATTGAGAGAGCTCCTGCAGCACTGCTGGAAAGGATGGGTGCATGTTTCCCCTCCGCCTTCCATTTACTTCATCTATTTTTTGTGTTCCTTTTTGTGTTCCCCCAGTACTACTCACTGGTAGGATGTGTCTAGGTGACCTTCACCCAAGTGGTTATGGCAGCAGCGAGGTCAGGCTCTGCTAAATGAGCTCTGTCAGGCATCAGGGCTTCAGCTACTGCAGGGTGCAGCTTTACCTTACTGCTGCGGTTACAACACCACCGTGAGAGCTGAACTGAAAAAAACCCTTAGAATAAAATAATTAAAACCAAAACCACTGTTCCACTAAGGTTTGTGAAGGAGTGAATTCTCTCCAGCAGAGCTTGCTTTGTCTTTCCTCTGTCAGGAGCTGAGCTCTGCCCGGGGCTGCTTGCTGGATGGAGCAATGGGTAGTGGCATTCAGTGGTATGGATAAATAGATGTGTTACGATGGTTACACTTAATTGTCCTAAAGGTCTGCATGGAGAGGGAGAGAGAGAGAGGGATGTCTCTGGCTGGGAAGGCAGGGACAGGTAACTACTGCCAGGTGCCAGTGTGCACAGATATCCATCGCTGGCATGAGCATGTGTTAGGCACAAGTGGAGAGGGGGGAAGTGGAAGTATTTAACTTTGTGGCTGCTTTTACACATAGCTAGGCACAGTAAATACCCTGTAGTTACAGACATCTAAATTTAACCATGAATGCAGACAGCTCCCGTCACTGGGTAAAATTACTTGCTTGTTTTTATAGCAGTATTTGGACATCTGAACCGTTGGTTTGGTGCTTTACCAGAAATTAGAGGCTTTCAGATGTCTGAGTCTTTTAAAGTGGCCTAGAGCAGCTCTGTTCTGTAAAACACTGTCTGCACACAGGAAGAAAACACAAATTCTGTAGGAAACTCTCCAGAATGCAGAACATGAACAGGAAAACTTCTGCACTGACATCATATCCCATATTACCAGCATGGGTACTGCTGCTGTGCTGGCCGTCCTGTCCAAGGGCAGGCTGAGGATTCACTGCTTGGCGAGGGCTGGCTGCTGGCAAGAAAGTGTCTTTGACAGCAGTGTGCTCCACCATCTCCAAATCGCTCTGCCTTGACGTCAGAGGGATGAGCTCACACGCTCTGTGGTGTAGTTCATGGAATCACTGGGGATTTGTTCTATGGGATGTGGCTGTGTATTTGGATCAGTCAGATCATATGATAGATGGTCTCCACCTCTGTGAGGTGTGCTGGGCAATCCCGTCCATTTTCACTCCAGACAGCATCAGGAAATGGGAGAGCAGTTAACCAGAGGGGTTGATTGCATGTTAGAAACAGTGCAGGCCCTGCAGAGCTTAGATTTGTTAGAATTTAATGTGAAGTGAATGTAAGCATGGGTGAGGATCACTTGGAAGATGTGCAGCATCTGAAGAAATTATACACACTGTAGCAGTACAGTGTGGGAAAATGTGAAATCTGAGGAATGCTTTAAATATTAATGATATACATAATGGTGTTTAGGAAAAAAATTCTTTAAAAAAAAAAAACCCAACCCACCAAAACTCAATTAACTCGTGGCATGTGTTTTAATGAAAAGTGAATCATAGGATCATACTGCACTGTACGTTAGTTCAAAAAGCAATAACTAAAAGGTCTTTATTTGGATGGTTGAGAAGGGGAAGGGTATTCCCAGCTAATGTGTGTCTGTAAGTTGGAAGCTGTAGCACTGCATAATGTGTTGGTAGATGGAGGCCAGGAGAAGGCTCAGGACAGGCCTGGGTTGTGATTCACCAGTGCAGTCAGAGACAACAGGAGCCAAATGGGGAACATGTTCTCTTAAACTCTGGTAAATGGGAGTGCATGATCCTAAGAACAAGAGTTGCTGGGCTCTTGATGGAGCAGTGGTATGAACCAAGCTGGAGACTGGGCTGCTTCTTCAGGTGATTTGCTTACATGCTCAGCACCCACTCACAAACACTCCATTTTTGGAAGTGGGTACGTTCTGAACTCCAAAACTGGCGGCTTTGCCAACTGAGGTTTGTGGCTTTAATCCAGAAAAACTGTTATGTTTATGCTTACACCTAGATCAAGGAGATGTTCACTTGGATGGCAAATTCCAAAATAATACAAGGAAATTTCATTTTTATTTTTATTCTCTCACATGAAGTTTGGGCTCAGTGAAGGAGCTGGCTCTTTATCTCTCTCAGGGAAGAGCGATGAACTGGTTGACCTCTTGAAGTTCTCCTAGTCATGTTTCCTAGGGTAGATAACAAGGCTATTGAAATTGTGCAATGATGATTGAATGTTGGGAAGGGATATTAAACCTCCGCACGTCAGCTCTCACTTAAGGAGATCAAAATGACATCTTGTGTGGGGGAAAGAGGCAAATTGCCTCACAGCTGCAGGGTTCCTCCATCTTGCCGTCATGTGTTTCTGGTTGCCCGCTGACAGGCAGGATGCTGTAAGAGATGGACCGATGTTCTGATTCAGTCTGGCACTTCCTGTGGTCCCCTGAGTTCTGTTGACTTCAGTGAGAATTAAATACATATTTAAGCACTTCCTAGAAGGGCAGGCTTTTCTATACCCGTGTCTCTGAGCAACTGCTTGAAGCTCAGCAGTGAAAAAGGCATGTTTCTTTTGAGTGCTTGAATCAGCCATACCACATCCTTTTTCTATTTTCACGAGAAAATCCTAGTTTATAGCATGCTTCCATTTTAAAAATAAATGTAAGCTGTTTTATGGGCTGACCTCCGTGTCACAGTTATGTCATCAGCTCTGAAGTTTCCTGTTAGTGCCTGTGGAAGGGAAGGGACACGTGCTGGAATGGCTGGGAGAATGCAGCAGAAAAATCTGAGCTTTATGGCTGGCTTTGCTTCGAAACCTGTGTGGCAAGAATACTGAGAGGAATACATCATGTGTCTTGCATCCCTTTGAAGTGGCTGAGTTCTGCAGTGCCGGGACGGCTTCCCTTATCTCCACTCTTACAAAAAGGACTAGGAAATATGCCTGTGATGTGGGACTCCTACACTTCAAGCCTTGATCGGGCTGACAGGTTTTTTTTATTTTGTTGGTGTTTTTTTTTTTTTTTTTTGTGGTTCATCAACAAAGCCAGTTGAAAGCAGGGAAATGCCCTGCCCCCTTTTAGTGGGTAGATGAAGTGGTAGGGTAACAGCTGTGTTTGGGTACCGCTGCTGCTCAGCAGCTCTGGGATGATCAGAGGGCTGGGAAGTTTTCAGACCGCCTGCCTCTTCCGGTGCCCTTATATCTCTGCAGATGGGTTTGGCAATAGCTGGCTTTTGTCCTGTAACACCTTGCCCTCGAAGCAGGAGTCCTGCAGCAGACCCCAGCTTGTGTTCCCAAGATGCACTTGTTAGCAGGGCCTGAGCCTATCCCTTCGAAAGCAACTAACTTGAAAACTGAATTTCATTTCTTTCTTCTGAGGCGAGTGTGGCCCAGATGAGGCTTTGATCTGGGACACTCATATGAGTGATGAGTGCTCAAGGGTCCCAGAGATCAGATGGCTTTTAAACTTCGATTCTCAAGTCAGATGTTTGCTGCTGTATGAAAATGACTTTCTTGATCAAGAGCTCAGCTGCGTGTTTTAAGAGGGATTTGTTTTGTGTAAAATGAGCTTTGCTTGGAAACTGTGGTGTGGCTGACCTAAACCTTGTAAAAAAACAAACAAACAACAAAACAAATAAATTTTGAGATGATGGAGTTCTTAAATCCCTACAGCTCCTGAGGTCTTGCCCTCTAGAACTATAAAATATTGTCTACCCTTTGGGAAACAAGCTCTCTAGAGAAAGAGGAGAATGGCACATACTACACAACACATGGTGATACAGGAGCACAGCATGAAATACTGAAGGTGGATGAGCACCAACAGTGCTTGCTTTGGCTCAGCACTGCCCTGTAGAGCTGGCCAATCTGTTGCACGCAGTTACATTTTCAGAAGTTATTACCCAAAGAGCTGTGGGTGTTGATAATTCATTAGCCTTGAGCTTCTGGTCCGTTCATACCTTGTGAATCAATGGATTGGTGGCGTGTCTCAACGGGGGAGAGTAGGGAGTGAAAGGTGGGAAGACGCAGTTATTTCTAAATGAAGAATGTAATTTTCAATTGGGGTGACAGTTATGCCTGATGGCACTAAACTTTTGTTGCTTTTTCTTGCATAGGGACCCTCCAGAGGGATCGCATTTTTAAGAACCTCACTCGGAAGCGCCAGCGGGCCATGCGAAGGCGAGTACACCAGGTGAATGGGCACAAATTCATGGCTACCTACCTGCGACAGCCAACCTACTGCTCACACTGCAGGGAGTTCATCTGGTAAGAACGGATCAGTAGCGGTGGTGCAGACTTTCCTGTCCTTTCATAGTCTGGGGATGGACATGCCACTCCAGATGCTGAACTCATCAAGCGCTACAAAAGTGACTCCCCCTGCCCACCAAGATTGGCAGGGTACATTAAGACTGCAAACCAGAGTCTTCTGCAGAGAGGCCAGAGCTGATGTCTAGGTTGGCTGCTGAAAGCCACCAGGGAGAGTGTGAAGATAGGACAGTGTTCCTTGCCTGTATGTGGAGATGTTATTTCAGGAACAAAGTGAGCTCTGCAGATGTTAGCTTGAGTGGGGCTTTGAGATTACAGCGAGAAAAAGAATTGCTTGAAAAACTAGAGAAAATGCCAGAGAACAGAAAAGCCAGCAGGGGTGTAAGGTGTGGGATGATATGTGAGGGGGAGTAGGCAGAGCAGGAAGAAAAACTTATATGTCTCAAAAGAGTGTGAAGTGGGGGAGAGAATAACAGCGTGTGGGCTGTTGGGATCAATTTAAACAAGTGTGATGGGTGTTGTAATAGAGTATTTTAGAAGCTAGAGTGAGGGGGAATGTGAGGAATAAATGGACATTGACAGCACTGCACTGGGCTCTGGCCCTTACAGTGCTTTGCTGTGGTCATGCATGCCCATACTGAATTGCACCATTATTGCTGGGCAGTTTTACCCCAGGGATCTGGTCATTTGGGATCTTCTTGTCTTTGGACTCTCTCTTCTGTAAGTGGTCTACAGGTAGGCTGGCTTTCTGATGTTAAATTATGTTCATATTTTGTTTTGAACAGGGGCGTGTTTGGGAAGCAGGGATACCAGTGCCAAGGTAAGGTGCTTGGCTCCTGTGCTCTGTGTCTGTCAGATGTGCTGTCTCAGGAGCACTCCCCCTGCTGCTACTTACAAGCCTCTCTGAAATCACCACTCAGATTCTTCCCCAGCCAGCTGAAGCCGAGCAGCTGTCGGTCTGTTGGCTTGAGTACATGCAGGAGCAATTGCCCATGTTCATGCAAACATACAGGGATCCAGTTGCTGTGTTTCACCCACAGTGTTCCTCCTGCACAGATCCATTGAGTTGCACCTGTGATGTGCAATTCTTGGCTAGGCTTGAGACCCAACATCCCTTCAATGCAGTGTCTGACTGGTACTGAGGCACAGTTACTCTGTTTGAATGGCCACCTTCTTCCTTTCTCTCCCTTTGTGGCTAAACAAAGTGAAATTAGGGATGTGACTTCAAAGGGTAGTTTCATGGTCTGGTGCAACACTTCAGCCTGAATGCGTGTTTTGGCTAAGTAGCTGTACAGATGTTTGTGGTCCTCATTTACACTTATTGTTCTTCCTTTCCATTTTTCTGTGGTAAGAAAGAAGAGCTACTCGCTTCACAGGTGTGTGGTCAGTCAGGCCTTTTAACATAGTCTGTTTCTTGTGCAGTAGGTATCCTGCATAAAATCTCTGGGTGAAAATGAATGTTATTTTTCAGACCCTTGTGAGTGCAAGCTTGAATCAACAACAAACAGAATAGTGTGGGACTCTGAAATGTATCTGCAACTTATGGTTCCCATTAGAAAAACCTCCTTGCATAGTCAGTAGCTATGGCTCTTAGTGGTGACTGCAGTGCATGTTGGGTTATGGAGTGGAGGAACCCAAGTTCGTTCCAGCCAAGCCAGCTTTGGAGCTGCAGAGAGCCCAGCTGTGCTTTGGGGCTAATTAGCCCTCTTGATGAGGGTTAGCTGATTAGCACAGACACAGCACTATTCTGCTGCAGTTATCCCAGATCCAGCACTGCACTGAGCCTTACTGACAAACTAATTTACAGCGCTCATCCAGCAGAAGAGGCACTGTGTTGTTGAGATGTAGAGATGGCTTTTGGTATCTCAGGCCTGTGTTTGTGCATGTTGTATGAAATACCATGTGATAAAGTGCAACTGCAGTTTTTTGGGTTCGTTTCACAATGTTGTTTCTGTGTGCATCACCCATATCTTATGGCAGCTGTGAATGATCTGGTGCAGAATTTCTGTTGAAACGGCTTGGAGATAAATCTCCAAATCTGTTAGGAGATTTTGGATATTCTGAGCCACCCTGATTATTTTTCATGTTTTTACTGTGTCCTGATGATATAACTGATCCTCAAAGAAACCAGATTGTGAGGTGATGTGTTCCAAGTCTTCCAACAGCTCTTTTCAGCATGCCTCTTTTATTTCCTAGTATGCACCTGTGTTGTACACAAGCGCTGCCATCATCTAATTGTTACAGCTTGCACGTGCCAGAACAATACTAACAAGAACGATCTCAAGGTAAAAATGGTGTTTGCTCTTTTGGGTCATCATAATTAGTGAATCTTTAGGGTTGTCTGGGTGCTGGGCTTTTTCCCATAATGAAACTTATTCTGTGTCCCTTCATTCATGGATTTAAAATTGACGAAGAATGATAGGGGTATGCATCGCTACCGTTATAATAGGCAGTTTAGTATCATCTGGTTGTTCTTCTGTTAATTCCACTAACTAGTTGGACTAGCATATAATTTAGGAAGATTCTTCATCCAAAGACATCAAGATATAGCAAAACAACCATTTTCCTTGATAATTTATTTTCATGATTGTCATCATCAAAATTTAGCACTCCGTTCTCAACGTGGATTTCTCTGGCCACTGCTCTTTGTTATTATGCCTTTTTTTTTTCCTTTTAATTTAAAGTACCCATTTGGTCATTGCATCATACCTTTACTCTATGAAATTATTTATGTTGTAATAAAGAAACCTTTGCATAACTTATGTTTCCGAAGGTTGTTTGTTTGGCTTTTTTTTGTGCTAGTTTTGGCTATATTTAACAGGAGTAATGTCCCTACCTAGAACTGCACTGTGCATTGCGTGTCTCATTTCTATAATTGGAAATTGTTTAGTAACTCTTTGAGGAAAATTCAATTGAAATGTTTGTAATTGAGAGGTAGTTCTATTATATCCCATGTGGAAACCTTCTTTGCGGCGCATACACGCAATTGCCTTTCCTCATTATTTCTTAACTTGGAACTGCTGAGCTAGACTTCTTAAAATGACCCCTTGCCAAACCAGATGAAAATAAGCTAAAATGCTTAAGGCTAAAGTGCAAGTTCAATGGTGAGTTTTGTCACCCATCTCATAGGATTGTGAGTGGTTTATAACATATCTGAGTGATGTGGTTTATTGGGCACGGTGGGGGTGGGTTGATGGTTGAACTAGATGATCATAGAGGTCTTTTCCATCCCTAATGATTCTATAATTCTAATTAAGCTACTTGAAAAGATGACAGAGATGAGGAGGAAGCACTTGCTTTAAACTTATTGTTTCAGTTGCCCCTTCAAGCATGTTAAGCCATGGGTTCCCCTTGTCACTCTTCCAACATCTGCTTGTTGAGGCACAAATTAGAAAGTAATGAAGAGGTTAAATGGGAATGGGTTCTTTCAGCTGATGTAACATTTTCTAAGGTGTCTTTGAGATCAGAACAATCCCCAGTTGAAAAAATATAAGGTTAAAAAGGAGAGCAAGCGATAAAGCTAAATGTGGGTCTGAAGTGAATGAGGAAGAGGAGAAAAGAAATAAGAATTTTAGGAGGAAGTGGGAAAATTATTCCATACTAAATCTAATAAATAGATAGTGATAGGACAAGAGGGAATGGTTTTAAACTCAAGGAGGAAAGGTCAAGATTAGATGTTCAGGGGGAAGTTCTTCACAGAGAGAATGGTGAGGTGCTGGAACGGGCTGTCCAGAGAGGCTGTGGATGCTCTGTCCCTGGAGGTGTTCAAGGCCAGGTTGGTGGGGCCCTGGGCAGCCTGGTTACCAGATCTGGAGGTCGGCCTGTGGCAGAGGGTTGGAACTCAAAGATCCTTAGGGTCCCTTCCAACCCATGCCATTCTATGATTCTGTGATTCTTATAAAGTCAGTGGTTGGACATAAAGTTAAATGTTTGCACATAGTACACAAGTTCATTATTTGGAAACTGGTTGGTTACAAAACGCTGTAGCTGCAATTTATATTTGGCACTTAAATATGATAGGTTTGTGATGAGGTAATCTCCACTTCCTAATTCTAAGTTTGTTGTAAGAATGTAAAATTGGCTAGGTTGCCCTTTTTAAGATCTGCTTTGTCAGATATTCTGGGCTGCCAGGCACGTAAACCATAGCAGTGAAGTGATGGATTGGGATGTTTTCTGGTTTGGATTTATTCTCATAGTTCTGCAGTTAAATGTTGATACATAAACAAACATCAGTATATCTGTATATTTGAATATTGAAATCTGTGCTTTTCTTCTGGTGCCTCAGGTGACTGAACAGAGGTTTGGCATCAACATTCCTCATAAGTTCAGTGTCCACAACTACAAAGTCCCGACGTTCTGTGACCACTGCGGTTCCTTGCTCTGGGGAATTATGCGACAAGGCCTACAGTGTAAAAGTGAGCAGCTTCTTACTGTAGTCTTTCCACAAAAATGTGTGTATTTTAGACTCTTGATGTAGCCTTGATTTGTGCAGGCTTCTAGAGAAAGCCAAGCAATAGGTGTGCATCTTTGCCAGAACTACAGAGATACTGATCTACTTGTTAATCTCAAATTTCCAGGACATTAATTTTTTACTCTCAGCACAGCTTTGGTTAATTTGTATTGCTGACTTCTTTTTTTCCACGAGTATTACTTCTTTCTGCGCTAATTTTTCTCTTTACTTGGAAGTTGATTAACTCTGTCACACTGTTAATTGATGACAAAACATATCCATGTCTTTGTTTTGGTGATCCAAACTGTAAAATTGAATGGATAACTAACAATTTCCATTTGCCTTCATCTCCCACAAGAGGGTGTATGTGCATCTCTGAGTGAGAGCAAGAAGGTTTTTAGTTTCCCAGTGAACAGTGTATCTTTAAAATTAGATATCTGCAAATGCAGAAGAAGTTTAATGCTAATTCTGTGGCATTATAAATCCTAATTTATAGGCAGGCATAGCTTCAGTGGCATTTACATACCTCAAACATCTTTGAGCTTATGAATAGCTTCAGGTAACGCAGCGCCCTACTTGGAGGATTTGGGTATGCATACCTGCTTTTCAGGAAGTTATTCTCTTGAGTCTTACATCAGGGGCAGAAATACACTCTGTTTTCAGGCCTAGTGTAGGATCAGGTCAGTATGTTTTCTGAAGCAGAACAGTCCTTTGTTAAGTTACTTTTTTAGCTGTAAACCCCCCTAAGTTAATCTAGATGTTCCTTTGCTTTTATTTTCCACCCCTACATCACATCTGTCAGTCTGTAAAATGAACGTCCACATCCGGTGTCAAGCAAATGTTGCACCAAACTGCGGGGTGAACTCGGCAGAGCTTGCTAAAACCTTGGCATGCATGGGCCTGCAACCAGGAAGCATTTCCCCAAATTCGGTGAGTCTTTTTCTTTTTTCCTCCTCTATTTTTAAACATTTACAAAGGAGTCCAGTTTGTATGGGTATAGGAGAAATTGGAGACTTCTGTTACAGCAAGTGGCAGAGGGCTGCATGAGTAGACTGTTGTTTTCTGGGTCTTGTGGCAAAGATTTCCCCTGGAAATCCACAGTTACGTATCTTCTATCCATATTTACCCTGGTGGGGGCATCATGTGTTACGTGGTTTAGTGGGAAAATACTGGCGGTAGGTGGATGGTTGGACTAGGTGATCTTGGAGGTCTTTTCCAACCTTGGTGATTCTATGATTCTGTATCAGACTATAAATGTCACTTTGTTTATGTTTCACAGCAGTGGGACTCCACTGACTCTTCCATGGTCAGTGTGTTTCCAGTGATCGTGGTTTCCAGTGGTCAGTGTAATTCATGCCATGCCTTTCTTTAGCCTTTCCACAAACACAAATGCACTGTCTGTATGTGTGACTTGTGATAGAGCAACAGAAGAGCTCAGCAAGAGGCCTGCATTCTCTTCACAGCTTTATTGCTGTTTTCGAGTCATTTGGGGCAAGACTGTTTCATTATTCACCACAGTTTCCTCCGCTAAAACCTGAATCACTGTCAACACATCATTATCTCTGATCTTTGCTGTCCAAGCCAGAGTCTTAGTGAGATTGTTGCTGGAGTTGGGATCTAGGTGTACAATTCCAGTATTTAAGGCACCCTAAAAATCTAATTCTTGTGTATCTGAATGTATTTGGAGAATTTAAAGCATGCTGTAAGAGCTTGAGAGAAAATGTCTATATGCAATATTAGAAGCTAGAGCTGTTATTTAGTAAGAAGTCAGTTTTCATGAAGCTTTCTTTGCTAGCAGTTTTGAGTTTGTTTGAGACCCCAATAACCCTTAGTAAAATGTTAGACATTTTTATTTGACCCAAAAAATAAATTCAAAATGAAAAGATATTTGCCAGACATGGTTAATTGTGTGAGTCAGCTCCACTGATGGACCACATCACTCTATCTCAACCTTGTGTGCTCATCAAGCTGTGCTGCCCCTTTTGACTTCAGTTGGCTCATACAAAATCAGACTTCCTTATTTTCCTTCTCCATGCTATAGCACTTCAGGGTTCCTTTAGTCTTGGAGTTGTGAGGAAACACAATCCCCACACGGTCATCTTAGTTTTGTGAAAATCAGCACTTGTTCACATTCATTGCTTATGTAATCTGTACAGCAAAAGAACAAGAAACAGTCTCCTCTTATTACGTGTAAACTAAAGGTTTTGTTTAGTGTTCAGGAGGTTAAATTGGAGAGTTCTGCTGGGTGTTGTCCTGAGTGCTTTTGCTGCTTGTCTGCATGGGTGGGGTTACCATTCCTGTAGCAGCAAGGCAGGTGGTCTTGTGCATGGAAGAACTTTGCATTACACCAGAGTGATCACAAGGTGGAGCTCAAGAAGTCCCTGTGACTTTGTTCACACTAACAAACTGAACAAAAGTGCTTTCAATTTCTGTGTATATTTATACTGAGTATGGAAAGCTGAGAACCGAGGACACTGAAGGCTGATTTGGTCTTCATATAGGGCAAGAACATGAACTCTAGAAAGGCATGCTAAAACTGATACAGTTGCTGAAAATGCAGACGAACATTGCTAGCATGGATGTGAACAGTACTCATTTAAATGTGTAGCAGTGGAGGAAGGCAGCTGTGGGAAAGAAAAACGCTTTGAGGTTTGGATCCCACTGAACTCCATGGGCTTTTAGTAAGAGGTTTCACATCAGGTGGAAACCTGAGAGAGTCAGATGAAATCTTTTCAGATTCCAGATTTCACCATCACTTTTCATACTGCAGAAATGGCGTAGGCCTCCTCTGGTGTTTGATGAGAGACTTTATTTTCCACACTCATCCTATCTTTACAGGGAGTGAGGCTGGAGAGAGGCAGACTTGTCTCTTGGGTCTGCTGTGGGGTAATTATAGCTTAAAATGCCTGGGTCAGGAACCAGTTCTGATGTCTCAGCACACCTCTGCACAGTGATGAGGATGGCTGGTCACACGTAGCAGCTGTGTGGGGTGTCAGTACCCATGCACTTTCCATTCCAGTGGCCTGGCAGTGCATTTGAACAGGTCCTACATGCCCACATTGCTGACCTGTGATCACCTCTGAGGCAAAGTAAAATTTCTATGCAGATTGATATTTACTTACTCTTTTCCACAGAAACTGGTTTCAAGATCTTCTTTGAGACATCAGGGAAAAGGCAGCTTGAAAGATAACAACGGGGTTAGTGAAAGTTCGGCAAGCAAACTTGGGATCAAAGACTTGACCTTCCTTCGTGTACTGGGAAAGGGCAGTTTTGGAAAGGTGAGTGTTGTTTGTGGCTCTTTGGGGAAATACTCTGTTTCTTGTTGAAGAAGCTCTGAGGTACGTGAAATTACTTCATTATGTGACATGCAGGTTGCCCAGTGGGCTGTGCTTTGTAAGCCCTGTGTGACAAGGCTGGTTAGAGAATGTATGGAGAAAAGGGACGAGAGAGAAATCTGATAGCAAAGTGAAGAATGGGTTATCACAAAATAAAAATAATACAACAACCAAAGATGCCATGTTCCGTAACAAGCACTACGAGTGTGTGCATTGGCACTGATTGTAGCAGCATTTCTTGGAGCATCTGAAAACTTTTCCTTTAAAAAAGCCAAGGCAGTGGTTTCAAATGCAGCAAGACTGGGGTTTTATTTCTCTGCTTTGTCACAAAACCAGTGTAAAATATTGCACTTGAAATCGATAACTGAGGAGGGAACTGGGACGGATGGTGCTGCCCAGAAGGTCTGCACTGGACAGGTGTTTGACTGACCATGGATGATTTTGAGCATCTAGCCCCAAAGCAGGCATTGGAATCTGTGGGCAGAAGACTGTTGCAGTCAGTAGTGTGTGTGTCATTGGTTGTACAGTGATGCCCATACTAACAGTCTGATTCACTTGCTCCCACAAGCCTGCTCACAAGATAAGTGATCTTTCTAGTGTGAGAAGGTACGACAGTCTCTGTGTTGCTCAAAGAGACCAAGGGCTCAGCCCTTGTGACTCATCCTCTCTTTTGGTTTAGGTGATGCTAGCCAAGATGAAAGAGAGTGGGCAGCTCTATGCAGTGAAGGTGCTGAAGAAGGACGTCATTCTGCAAGATGACGATGTTGAGTGCACCATGACTGAGAAACGCATCCTCTCCTTAGCGAGGAATCACCCATTCCTCACCAAGCTCTACTGCTGCTTCCAGACTCCTGTAAGTATAGCTCAGGCAGTGGAAAGCCTTATTCCTGATAACTGCCTGGCATGTTCAAAGTAGGGGCACTCTCCTGTGTTTTTCCCCACCTGTTACAAACATAGGCCTTAAGCTCTCTGCTCGAGGGTGAACTGTGGACCTCTAACAGGCGTTTGTCAAACAAAATCCTGGTGTTCTGTAAGCTCTCTAACAAACTGGTAGTAACAGGGAAGCCTGTGTTTATATCTTTCACAGAAGCACATTTATGCATGGAGTGCATAATGCAAATGCCCACAGACCTCCAGTGTCCTGCAGTTGTTTTGGGATCTCAGACCCTCCCGACCTCCTCCCTGAAAGTTAATAGCACTGCTTTTGCCTTACCTGCTCTGAATTGAATGAAAGATTCCTCTGGGATTAGTGGTGGGGATCTTACTGATATGGGTAGGCACTGAGTCAAACTCTTATACAGTCAGTATTTATTTGCGTGCATACAAGACAAAAGACAGCATTGCTGTCACTTGTGATATGTATACTTCAGTGGAAGACTACATGCTGCCTGTCCAGCTGAGTGCCTCCTTCTGTGTGTGTGCATGTGAGTGGGAGCTGGTTGCTGATGTAGGTGGTGGAAGTAGGATTGGTTGTGATGGAGGCAGTATCTACCATAGCAGTATCACAGTGAGGTAAGTTTGGGAGACCCTGAGCTAAGCTGTTATGTAGGACCAAAGCGTTTTCACAGTGTAGCTCTTCCAAACTGCCTGGGCTGACTTCCAGTTGCTTTTTGTCCATTGGTAAATGCTAATAGGGTTTGTTTTCTCCTTAGAAGAGTAGGGAGGGACTTCCTGTTTTAATTGCAGCTTCAATCCTTCGTAAACCCAATGTGCTCAAAGAAAAAAAAGAAAAAGGAAAAGGTGTTCAGATATGTTCTGCCACCCACCTGTTTCTCTTCTCATTGGGATGATGCAACAGCCAGTTACGGAGTTCAAGAATTGTGCTCATTTAGGGTGGAGCCCTCGAGGGAGACTCATATACTAGAAATGAGGTGCTGTGGTTTTTGTATATACAGCTTACGTAGTTTCACAGAGCAGTTGTACTGTATAGCAGAAACAATGCGTAAAGCTCACTGTGGTCTCTCGTAACCAAGGAAACTCTTTGTTTCATAACATGAAGAAGCAGGGCGCAAATTTTAATGGCCTTATTGAACTTCTTATGTGAAATATCAGCGGCGTCCCATATTGATGTGTGCAGTTTGCAGTCAGATCCAGGACAGCAGCATGTTTTTGCAACCTGTTGCTGTGGCTTTGTTTAGACAATTGCAGCGCAGGTGTGAAAATAGCAAATGCAGTCCTGGGCTGTGTATTTTCAGTGAACTTAGAGAAGATTTGAGGTCGCTACTAGTACTGTGTGCCATGTTCAGAGAAGGAGGGCAATCTGCTTTGGGTGCAGAGAAGGTCTGCTGTGCTGTTGAGGTAACTGTAGAGTCTTTTGCAAACGGAAGAAAGGGAAGAGCTCAGCTTGTTTAGACGAGCAAGTTGAAAGCAAAAAAAGGGGTCTGATTGATGTCTGCAGATGCCACAGAGGAGGGAAACAAAACTGTCAAGGCTGGGATTGAATGAGTCTAGACTGGCCATGGAAACAGTTAGACTGGAAATGAAAAGGAGGTTGCTAAAGGGTAGGACTGCCTGGAACAGGAATTTCTGGACCAGCTTCTTGTCATAGGAGGGGAGGGAAGAACCCCTCAGTCCTCATTGCCCTCAGCCTGGTCAGTCTCTGAAAGGATGCTAAAGGTGTGGTGCTTGTCATAGCAGGGCCCTGCTATTTCCAGTTTTCCCAGGTTACTCTTTTACTCGAGTCCTGTATTGTTTCACTGTCTGGACTGATAACTTCCCTCCAGTAACAAACAAAAACAGAAGGAGAAACAAAGGGAAGTGTATTTTAGACTCATGTGCTTCACTGCATCTTTTGTCCATGGTTCTGCATACAGACACCCACCTCAATCCAGAATAACCAGATTTAAATTGCTTATAAGGGCATAATTAAATCCCTTTGCTATAATGAAGAAATGATTGCAACAGTAGGGTGTTTGTGGCAAAGTGCTCCCAGGAGGGCTTAAATGGTGCTGATACAATACGTAGGGTTTATGCTTGTTCTTCACATGGCATTGGGTTATCCCCTCCATTAACACTTACTTGTCATTACTTGTCAGAAAAAAAATAGAGAGGGAGGGAGGGAGGGAGAGTAATCGCTAAGACAAAATGCTGTCCTGAAGCTGTGTTTAAAAATAACCAGGCCAATATCTTGTGTTTGGAGCTGGGGGGAGGCTTGCACAAAACAATACCTATTTTCACTCGCAGTTACGTGGAAACCACATCACATGGATCACAATTACAGCCCAAATTCTGAACATGTGGCATTAACAGTTCGCGTCATAAGAAAAACAAGCATGACTCTAGTCTGCACTGGGTGGAGGTTCTGGATAAATAATGACTTACTTGGCCTGCTTTTAGCATTTTTTAGAGGAATAGCCATTTTGAGGCTTCTTAATGTTTATTTCAAAAGGAAGTAACAACCTGATGCTATGAGATGTATCAGGACAAGCTGGAACCAGGTAGCATCCCTTCTGCAAGATGCATGGGGCTCATGGTAAGTGCTGAGTTCAGTATGAACCAGCAGTGCAGACTCGTTGCAAATAAATGAAATGATCTCCTGGGCTGCTTTAGGAGGTCTGGGAAGTTGTTATCCCCTCTGCTCGGCACTGGTGAGGCCACACTTAGATTGCAGGTGTCCAGCATTGGGCTCCCCAGTACCAGAGGAAGTTATAAGAGCTGGGAAGAAGGACCTTAAAAGCGTCTGAAACGCTGCAGTGCTTTGAGAACAAGTTTTGAGTGTTTGAATGGAGCTGGAGCCATTGGAATTCACACTCTCATATAGTATTCTACCTACACCAGCAGGCTATTCTGATGCAGAGCCTAGGGCTGACTTAAACAGCCTAGGGCATGTCTGTGCTGCACAGTGCAATATTGTGTGATGCTAGTAATCTGGCTTTAGCTGAGCTGGCACGAGTAGCAGAAACAGCAGTGCATTGTCTGAGTTAATCTATGCTGCTGCTACTTTTGCTTGCCTGTTTTGAGTTAGCTGAGTTTTTTCTGCGCTTTTACTGGTTGCTGATTGTTTTCAGAAAGGTTTTCTGTTCTCTGTTGCTGCCTCTGTGCAGTATCTCTGTTTAGTATGATCCCAGCTGCAGCGTAAGGGATGCATGCTAGCAAGGTCTGCTTTAATATCCCACGATGGGCTGAGGCTGCCTGACCTCCTGACAGCCTCCTTGCTCTCTCACGGAGTTTTGCAGCCACTAGGTGGTAGGAGTTGCAAGCGTTGTCTCTGCCGGGTAGCTCGCAGCTTCCAGAGACTGAAGGGGAAATAGGGTGGCAGAGGCTGGGCATGGCCCTGGGTGTGCTGGGCACCGGGCAGGCGGCAGCTGGGGACTTGCACCTCCAGATTCCTTTCCTCTGAAGGGATGGAGCTGTGCTGGTCCTGCTCCAGCTGCACCTGTGTGAGGTCTCCTTGCTCACCACAGAGATACATCTGTGTTATTTTAATTCTTCTTTATTGAATGCCTTGGTTTGAGTACTTTCAACCTTGCATAAGCCGTTTACCTCTGCTTTTTCTAGGGCCTTGCAACCACCCTTTAGTGTCAGAGAGGATTATGCTCCTGCTGCAGTAATCTGTGAGTTGCTGACAGGTGCTGGGGCTGACCTGCGGGTAATCTTGGATTCTGTGTTAGGGGTCACAGGCACCCGAAATTGCTTGTTTCCGTTTACCCAGCGTTGGTGTCATCCAACACCTTAACAATACCGGCCTAGAACGGGTGAAGGAAGCTATCTGTTTAAATAATGAAGTCAGTAATTTAACACTGAGGAATGTAGATCCTGGAATGTTTTAATTAAAATGAGTTTGCAGTAAGTAGATCCTGTCATCTTTGGGATTTAGGAACAATTCTTCCTGCACAGGTGGTTTGCTTTTAAATCCTTTTGTCTCAGCTCTTCTGCATGAGAATGAGGAGGACTGGGGGAGATCCGCTTCCCATGCAAATAGTGTCAGAAGCACTGGTTAGAGGTTGCTGCCTTTTATGATTATTGCCCTTATCTCTTTTCTCATGACCACAGGGTGCTTTCAGGGGACCATCCCTCAGGCGATGCTGTTTCCAGCACTGTCCCTGTTACTCTGATCATTATATGGATTTGCTCTCCGTGTGGCTCTGCTGACAGTTGCTGAGGCACAGAGCCTGCCTGTGCTGTTCCAAAAATAGTGAGACACGAGAGCGTGTCTTTCTGTAACAAGTGTCCTTCAGAAGTAATAGCTAGCAGGGTGCTGGTGAGGTCAGTGTGGATTCCAGGACAGCTAATGGAAGCAGTGGTACCTTTCTCAGAGGGCAGCCTGCTGACCGGCGTGTGGCTTTCTGTCCCCTTTACAAGTCATGTGCTGATATCGTGCTCGGCACAGAAGGGAAAGGGTTCTCTTCTGGTTCCTAGAGCACTGAAACAGTGCTCCCAGGGTCAGTGCAGGCATTGTGTCGCAGGTGTTTGGGGAGATGAAGCTGTGAACACCTCCTGTTGATGTTCAAGCTAACTGGGAGCCTTTGACAGGGCATAATTTCAAGTGGGAGCTTGACAAGGACCGGCAGAAGTGCCTGGTGGGATGCTCAAGTGCCCTGACACGGGCCTTGGAGCGTGCCAGTGGGAGACAGGGAAATGGGAGAGCACTCTTTGATGTTGTTTGAAGGGTGCTGAGATGGAGCCCCTTGGGAGCAGAGAGGAGAGCTCTGATCATCTCCCAGGCTCCAAATTCCCAGCCTTCCCCCTGGCTTATCAGGAAGATACGACTTGCTGTGTGCACATACCCAACAGCCAGGCTTGCTGCTGGGATGTTTTTCTGTAGGCTTGCCGGTCCTTTTCCCCTTTTCTTAAGCATGGAGACTGATGCTAGCCCCAGGCTACCATGCAGGGAGGCCAGTGTGTGCTTCTGTTTCATTGCTGCCAGCCTAAATCAAATGAAAAAGGTGATGGGAACATCCTGTTTCTAGGCCAAGTGTTCTGCAAAAGCCTTTGTATGGCCTAGCATGTTTTTTGGTCATGAACGCTGGCAAGAAAGGGAGGCATCCTGCTGGGGGCTGGCTGCAGAGCCTTTGTGAAGTCAGGCTTGGGGGAGCTTGTGCTTTACCTGGGGCTTTGGGGAGACAAGCCAGGGTTTTTGGGGAGTGGCCCCTCTGACATGGTGGGAATCACGGAATCGTTAAGGTTGGAAAAGGCCTCCAAGATCCCCAAGTCCAACCCCAGCCCACCCCCACCATGCCCACTGACCATGTCCCCCAGTGCCACATCTCCACAGTTCTTGGACATGTCCAGAGACAGTGACTCCATCACTCCCTTGGCAGCCTGTGCCACTGCATTGCCACTCTTTCAGAGAAGAATTTTTTCCTATTAACCAACCTGAACCTCCTCTGACTCAACTTAAGGTCATTACTTCTTGTCCTCTTGTGGAGAAATTTTCTCTCTCTGCCCTTGTGCTCTCACTGTACAGCCTGGGTGCAGGGTCACCTCGACCACTGTTTCATGACCACCACATGGACAGTCCACTTCTGTTTCTCAGTCTGACTTATGTCTGATGTAACATGGGATAAAGCCAGATGTGTGAAAACTGTGGTCTTGTGGGTGTCCACCAAAAACCCATGACGTCTTTAGTAGCGCAACAGTCTGACTTGTTGGTGAAACAGATGCATCAGACTATTAGAGTTAGGCTCAGCTGTATCTCTGGTGTGCGCTATCGCACCTCTGGTGGTCTCCTCATTGCAGGAGGTAGGGTGGTTTTTATTTGTAGGCAGAGCAGTTTTGGCTTCAGAAGGTGAAACAAGATCAGACTGACATTTCTGACTTTATCTGTGAACTTTGCTGGGTGTCCACACTTACACTGCACGCTGAGGTGATATGAGCTGAAGTGGAAATATGACTTGAAGTGTTAGCTCCCATCATCTTAACACTGCTGCAGTCACTTTCCTGCCCTGGGCACCGGAGGGACTTTGGCTACCTGCATTTCCATGAGGCTGAGAAAAAGTCTCCATCTGCAGTGGCTTATGAGAGATACTGTACCTGTTAGGCAAAACGGTCAAGTTTAGAACAAGGGTAGCCAGAGGACGTTTTGTTGCATATATTTACTGTGGCTAACCATAAGTAATATTTTTCTTTGGCTTTAAAATCTAAAAAGTACAGAACAAAAAGAGTTGAAATGAAACCAACTCACAAACAGCCTGAATGACCAAGTGATGGTTAGTGCTGAGAAAGGATTAAAAAAAGAAGAAAAAAGAAGAAGCCATCAGTGCTCAGAGAAGAGCTAACTAGCTGAGGCTGAACCCAGCAGTGCTTTGGTTTAACTCTCTTTGAACCCGTATTGCTTTCCAGGCAGTGTTGGGTGGATTCATAAAGCCCTTGCTTTGCCGCTCTGGTTTTCCTGCAGACCTTTAGGTGAACTTTCAGAGGTCTCTGGCTTTCCCCACGTGCAGTCCGAAGCCAGCAGATTTGCAAATAGTATTTCTGGAGAACAGGCCGGAGTGTCTCAAGCTGATCAATCCAAATTGGAAGCGGCAATTCCAGCAGCTTGTTCTGAACTGTAAAAATGGTAATCTTTGTAAAGCTGCTCTATTCTGAGACACCACGATATTAGCAGCTAGCTGGAGGGTGCAGGTGTCCTATAAATTTCTGACTAATGAGTGATGTCTGTAGCTTGCTATGTTCTCACTCCTTGTTCCTGGATTTATTCCTGCTTAAGTTCAGCCAGCCCTTTGGTTTTTGATCCTTTAGGTGGGAAGTTTGTGTACTTTTCTGTGCTGTTTAATAAGATCTGGAGGTTAAGATTTGATTTCTTCTTTCATTCTTCTTGCATTGTATTCTACTTTCAGGATGTTTTATTTTAAGGCCCAAAATGGCTTTTTTTTTTCCTTCTGAATTGGTATTCCATAAGGATTTTTGGTATGAGCTGGTTGATCTTGTGCCTGTGATTTTGGGCTTTTTGTTGCTAATGAAACAGATATAAATGAAGTGATGTAATATTGTCCTCTTGCATATATGTGGAGTAGAAGGTTTTTGTCGTAAAATGAGCTAATCCTAGTGTGAATTGGACCATCTTGAGGTGAGGAGGTGGGGAGGAAATCTGTGCATTTGGTTCACCTGCATTTCCCAAAGGCTGCATTTTCCCAAAGAAATGATTGTGTTTGACTGCACATTACAAAACCTCTCCAGCCTGCAAGGTTGAGATTTCAGCCCGGCAGTAAGAAAAGACAGGCAGAAATGTGGAGGATGAAGCGAGATGATTTGGGAGCATGTGGGAACCGATGGCTACCATCTACTTGCCCTGGGTTGTGACAGTCACACAGCTCTTCTGGAATGAGCTCAACATTAGTGGCGTGCTGTATGCACATGCATGCACAAGGCAGCCTTTACCCCCAGGGACTCCGGAGAGTTTATTTATGCTAATACAAGAGCTAATTTGCTATTCTCTAGGCGATGTTTCTGTGCCTGGCTGCTGCTGCATAAGGGAAGCCAGTGTTGTGCCCACTATCAGCAGCATAAAATAGCAGAGTGTGGTCATGAGCAGTAACTGCCCCATTCCCCAGCTGTGATAGTGATGCAAGAGCCAAAAATGAGGGAAGTGACCTGGTCTTCTCAGAAGTGCATTCACCAGCTCATCAAGCTGAGAGGAAATGCAGCTTCCCCTGCTTTGCAGTCTGAATTGTCACTGCACCCCTTCCTGGCTAAAAAGGAAAATAAAACCTAATGAGAGAAAGAGACCTTCTTTTTCTCAGCCCTTCAGATGTGGTGGGCACACCCTGATCCCAACAGCCCTGGGGCTGTGTGGTGCTGCCTGCTGCATGTTCCTTGCTGTGGTCTGATCTCTCCTCGGCGTAAGCAGTTTTTGGGGCTGGCATGTACTTGGGGAGCTGCTGAAGCGCAGAGAGAAAATGGCTGATCGAGCAGCAGAGGTCAGCCAGCAGATTGCTGCAGAGCCTGCTGCCTCCGCCACTGTGTCTGTATGGGGTCTTGGGCTGTGATGTGGCGGGTGCTGGTGGCAGTCATCACTGTGACCGTGTTTAGGAAGCGTAAGTGATGC
This sequence comes from Pavo muticus, assembly GCA_016647715.1. Classification (NCBI taxonomy): domain Eukaryota; kingdom Metazoa; phylum Chordata; class Aves; order Galliformes; family Phasianidae; genus Pavo; species Pavo muticus. The sequence continues at coordinate 5,534,079 of JACDJE010000028.1, read as the reverse complement.
ATCCAGATAATTCCAGCTGAGCAGACACGACATGGAGCTGTTTCTTCTCTTCTGCTTAATATAGTCACTCTGATATGAAATCAAAAGACCAAAGCTTTGCCAAGCATAAATCAGCATCCTTGCTCCGTTGCAGCTGAGTGCTGCTTGGATGCCGCCTGGAAATTTGGGGCTGAGCTCAGCTGCTTCAGCTGGAGGTTGGATATTAAGAGAAACTTCTCCAAAAGAGCAGTGATACACTGGCACAGCTGCCCAGGGAGTGGTGGAGTCACCAACCCTGGAGGCGTTCGAGAACTGAGGAGATGTGGCACTGAGGGACGCGGCTTAGTGGGCAGTATTGGTGGTAGGTGGACGGTTGGACCAGATGATCTTAGAGGTCTTTTCCAACCTTCATGATTCTATGATTCAGCTCTTCTGCCCATCCCTCATACTATACCCATTCTGACGACACCTGTGATCCAGGGTTATTGGTTGTGTTACACCTACAAAAATAAATATCGGGAAACAGACCTGCTTATTATTCCTCCTCCAGGTCCTGTGCTCTGGAGCACATTGACCCAGATAATGGTCACTCGCCCTGCTGGCAGGGCTGGACGTGTGGCTTCCCAAAGGCCAGTCCTGAGAGTGTTCTGCTTGTTGCACGCTCCCGGCAAGACCTAGGGCAGATTGCTTTGTGTGGGAGTTGTTGGCCACAAAGGGAGAAAGGGAACATTGGGAACACTGAGCGAGCCTGCCAGCTCTTGTAATTATCATGTAATAATTTGCTTACAAGCTCCCTGAGCCCTGCTACTCATTTTTGGAAGCAGTAAACTTTTGCTGTGGAGCAGTGACACAGCTGTCTCTATACGAAGATAATTTTGAAAGCCCGCTTTCCGCTCCGCAGGGCTTATATTGCCAAAACAGTGAAAAAAGTCTGTTTTCTTGGGGAAACCCTTTGGCTTCAGTGAACTCAGATCAAGTCCAAAGCTGATTTTCTAAGGAGTTGTGTGCATGAGTTACTTTGAAAAGGGTGAAATGCAAGCTTAGCAGAATTCCACTGCCAGACTTTTTTTTTTTTTTTGGAGGAGGAGGACTGCACCGTTGCTCTAAACCACATTTGACCAGCACTCCATCTCCTCTAGACACTGCCCTGGATGACAGCTGTCAGCAAAAGAGCAGGCTTGTGTGAAATTCCTCCTGGGTTGTGTCCTTGTCCTGCAGGGAAGCAGTGTGGGCAGGAGCAGTGCTGGGGGAGCTCTGCTGCTGAGGGATGAGCAGAACTCCTCCAGGCCCACTTTGATGGCTCTGGCACAGAGCTCTGTTTTATTCTTTGATGTCTGCACATAGGAATGCATCTCTTCCTCTTCTCTTCCCTCCACACCCCTTAAATTGGGGCAGTGATTCTGCCCTCTTGCATTTATTTAATGTGGAAGGAGGTAATGCTCGCACCCTAGCTGAATTCAGAGGTCTTTGGCATGACACTGATCTTGTGTGGCTTATCATAGAATCATGGAATGGCCTGGGTTGAAAAGGACCACAATGATCATCTAGTTTCAACCCCCCTGCTATGTGCAGGGTTGCCAACAGCCAGACCAGACCAGGCTGCCCAGAGCCACATCCAGCCTGGCCTTGAATGGCTCTTAACTGGAAGTGGGTAGAAACCAGCCATTGTGCTGGCCCTTTTTGGGGCAAGGAAAAGATTTTAATAAAATTACAATAAAATCTTAATACAATCTGGATTTTATTAAAATTCCTATGGTGATAGCAATCTTAAACAAGAGGAAAGTTATGAGGATTCAAAACAGCTTCCTAGTAGAACTAGGGGGGACAAAGGGCTAAACCAGTGTTTGGGTTGGAGTTTATTTGAGGGTAGCTGATATCTGGTTTGGTCTTAGGGCACTCATTGTGTGTTCTTTAGATGGCCCTCGCATGGCAAATTCAAATTTAAACAAACAAATCTAGAAACCCAACTGGTTGTTTCTTTGTGAAGTTGGCAGGGCTGATCTCTAGCTGTAGGCCAGCCTTATGAACTTACCTGATTCCATGGACTGTATTTATGCTCCCTCCAAATGTTTATTTTGTTTACTATAACAATTGCTCTGTGGCTTTATTCACCTCCATCCCAGTACAGAAGGGCTGCAATGTGATTTCCTCATGCGGCTGCTGCTGCTGCGAAGGCTTTAGCGTCACTGTTTCCTGTTGACTCAAATGCTCTTTTTTACTTTGCCAATATCAAGAAGAGATAGCAAATCAGGGAAAACTCGTGAGCAATGCAAAACAGAAAACAGTCATGAGGATTTCAGCACTGAGCCCTGGCAAAAACACTCGTTTTCTCTTACTCCCTGACCGCAAGGGAGGAGCTCACAGCTCTAACTGGCAGTTGGGGTTGGACCTGAGGGAGGAGCTGCAGCCTCCTGGTGTGAAGCAGAGCTCACCTGAGCCTCCTCTCACCTGTGTGCAGAGCAGCACCTGTGCTCAGGAAAGACAGGGAGAGCCAGCTCAAATTTGCAAGCATCTGAACTGCCTGCTATTTTAGGCTTTCCCTTTCCTGACCCTCCCCCCCCCCTTTTAAGCTATTTGTATACTCTTAATTTGCATGCTGCAAATTGCCTTTATTTATTCCATAAAATACCACTGTTTATTTTACTTCTCAACAATTCCTGGAAGAGGAGTTGGTCTTTGTAGCTTGGCAAGCTGATGATCTCACTTAGGAGTGAAAATGGCAGCCCTTGCTTGGTCCTTAGATCCATGATCCCCACAAGTGCTGATCTTGCTGGCAGTTGTTGCCAGGTATGCAGGAGGCCAGTGCACACGTGCTGTGTTGTGAAGAAGCTGTAATACTCATCTTGCTATTTTCTGCAGCAGCCATGTAGGATTTCCGTGTTAGAAAACTGTAGACTTTAGCTGGACATTACAAAAATAAATAAATAAAAATGTGGGTAGTCAAAAGTTGTGTTAGGCCTAAACAGGAGAACTTCATTAATTAAATAGCGGATTACTTATGCTTGGCCTGTGAAATGAAATCATGGCTGGAGAAGAAACACAGAACGGCTTAGGTTGGAAGGGACCTTAAAGACCATGGGCTGGTTGCCCCCCTGCCCCCCAGCTCAGGCTGCCCATAGCCCATGCATGGCCTTGGGCACCTCCAGGGATGGGGCACCCACAGCTCTAGGAAGCAGTGCCAGGGCCTCACTGCTCTCTGAGTAAAGAATTTGCTTCTCCCCTTTTAGTTTCAAGCCATTCCCCCTTGTCCTATTGCTAGCCTTAGTTAGCATGCTTGTGAGCATGATGCAACTTGTGCAGTGATACTCGCTCATGTCTACTGCGTATTCCCATGTAAATAATGATGTAAATGTTGTGATAGAATGTTTCAGAGCTTACTGGAATGTCTAAGGAGAAAGGAGGAGGAGCTTCCTTTAAGCATTGCAGAACATAGAAGTGCATCCAGAAGTCTGAGATGGGCCATGGAGCTCTGCCAGCACTGGAGAAGCAGAGAGAAAGGGTTAACTTTGTCTTTCTGAAGCTTACCTTTAAGAGACAGTAGAAAATATGCATTCCTCACTGTGTGCATGTTTATACAAGCATACATATTACTTACATAAATATACACACACATCCCTTGTCAGGTTGCTGGTAAATTAAATTTCTTCCTGTAGAGGATCTGGCAAGAGGGACTTTTTTTTTAAGTGTGGGATTGTAAAGGTGCCTGGGCAAGCTGGGCTAGATAAGCGCGTGGCATGTGGAGAGATCAGGAGGAGGGAAGATGTAGAAGCTGGCCCGACTGGCGTGGCAGAGGCAATACCTGGGCTGCACAACAGATAGGCATAGCAAGCCACGTCCAGTCCAACCAACTGCAGTGAATGTGTGACTTTACAGATCTGATGTGAACTGAAGATCCAGCGTTGGTGCTCGGTTTGCAGCGTGTGCTGCTTTAGCTAGACTGCTGCCACAGCCCTAAGCTATGCAGCCAGAATGGAACATTGAAGTGCCGTTGTCTGTATGGACTGGAAAGAACAGTCAGCATGTGGCCATGGTACTGCATGCTCTTTTAGGTTGCTGGGTGTGCACCTACCTTAGCCTTGCTGCTTCCCGAAGGAGTACAGGAGGAGCTGTTGAACCAAACCCAGGATGGTGATGAGAACCAAGCTGTCGTCTTCCGCCACGAGACATTTGCTCATGGATGGAGGGGATTGAAGGGATTCCTGGTTGCTTTTCTGTGTACATCTCAGGATGTTAATGCCTTTGCATTAGTAGTCATTGCAAGCTGGCTGGCTGCCCAAAAGTGGAGAATAACAATGCTCATCCTCTTAAATTTAGAGAGGGTTTAAAGCCAGCTTGTAGGTGATTAACATCAGACCTGGGAAGGGGCTCGTGAGGAGAGTAGGGCACGTAGTACCACTGCAGGGCTGGCTGGCCTCACGTGGGATGTGTGCCTGCTCTGCAGTCTGCTTGTTCCTGTTACCCGGGGTAAAACTGTAACAATTAGTGCTAAATGTCCTGAAACCTGTGCCAGGGAAATTCTGAAACAGTCTGAAACAATCCTAGGGTTTAGTTCTGTGGCAAATCACTGTGTATCCATTCTCTCAATTACGTGAGCACCCCTTTGGCACACGCTGAGCCCACACCCAGACTGTTGAACTTGCAGTTTAAGCAAGTGTGTCTCCCTATCTGCAGACTTCTGCAAAATCCAGAACAAAGCTAAAATAGAAACTTCAAAGACCAGCAGCTGTGGTTAATGGGCTGAACTTTATTGAACTGCTCGCTTTGCTGCCCAGTAGAGACTTTGGTTTATGCTTTGTCCTTATCAGTTCTTTCATCACACAAAGATCTTTAGGTTAATCAGACCCATCAGGAAGGCTAAAATATGGAGGCCTAAAAGGCAGCTGCCGTGCAGTGGATGGCAGGAAATCCCTCTCTCTAAGATAATGTCTGTTCCCTAGAAATAGCGTTGGGATACCTTAGAGACAGTGTTGCTATTGGTGTTCAGAGCCATGGTGCTGCTGTGGCAGTGCTGCATTCTGGTTATGCACCTTGTACTATGAAACATTTATCCCCAGAAGGCTTCAGTGAGTAAGGAGGGAATGACTTTTAGCAGTTTTCTGACTGCTCGGCTCAGAAAGTGCTGCTGAAGGGGCATCACACTGCTGGAACCAGTTCAACAAACCTTCTGTATCAGCACCTGCTGATGTGCCCGATCCACATGTGAACAGGAATTCATTTCTGTGGGCAAAACTTTGGGAGGTGGGGGGAGTGCGTGGCAAGGAGGCATTAACAGATCTTCCTGACATTGGCTTAATTCTTCCCCCCCCAAACAGTGGGTTTTTCCCCCATTGTCTCATGGGGTACTCAATCTGTTTATGTTCGGGTGATGATAGTTAGAATTTTCTAAGCCTGATGGAGGATATGATTAATGCTGTTCATGTCTGTTGTGTTTGCGTGTGTGAAGGATCGCCTGTTCTTTGTGATGGAGTTCGTAAATGGCGGGGACTTGATGTTCCATATTCAGAAGTCGCGTCGCTTCGATGAAGATCGGGCCCGGTTCTATGCTGCAGAAATTATTTCAGCCCTTATGTTTCTCCATGAAAGAGGCATCATTTATCGGTGAGCTCTCCATTCATTCATTCTCTTTGTCTGTGAACCCCATGGCTGAGATGATAGCTTGAGTTTTCTGCTTGAGTGAATAACTGTCTCTTGCTGCCCACCAGGAACAAGTTGTCAGCTGGGATAACACCCAGCACCTCTGCTGTCCCACTAGAAAATACCCGAGGTGCACCCAGCTTCCAGGAGGGAGTGAAATTCCTGCTTGCTGTATTGTCTGCAGGGAGAGTGTTCCTGTGATGTGTGTGCAAACACAAAGAAAATAGGTTTTCCTTCCAAGGCATGGGGTGTTTGTATTGGTGTCAGTTCACATGGCTCTGCAGATCTGGCTGCCCATCTGCTCAGAGCTGGCCCTGATCTGCACACCCCAGTGTCTGTGCTTTTGGTTGTGGGACATTGCTGCTGGATGACTAGAGCCCCAAGGCTCAGGGGCCTTTCCTGCTGCTGTGGAGCACATTCCAAACTGATGGCAAAGGGGGAAGTGTTCAGTGAAACCCTTTAGGTTTTCTGGGAGGTAAAGTCAAGGAGCTGCTGCCTTTGCCACTGTGTGCCTTGTTATTTAAAGGCAAATTGGTGCTGGTTACACCCAAGCCTTTTTATTTCCCTGTATTAACTGTAAGCTTGTGCTTAAATCCTGTGAATTTGATGTGCCTGTCTGGTGCCGTTCAGCTCAGTTACTAAATGTCTTTTCATTCCAGCCTTGGTCCTACAGGGGGAGATTCTTCTTCCTGCCTGTGTCTGTGTTTGACGTTGTTGCATTTGCACTGGGGTCAGAGCAGCATTGCCTCCCTGCGTCAGCCTCCACTCCCAGGTCTCAAGGCTGTTCTCAGGAAGCCGTTTCCCATACGTAGCTCTCTTGTTTTGTCCTCCCCCAGGACCCAAGGGGGCAGTTTGGTTAAATCTTTTCCTTTCTCTATTGCCAAAGTGCTGTACTATCAGCTCAAGCATCAAGGCACAGGGCAGGCAGCATGGATCAGACAGCCAGTCTGCTCTGTGGCCTCCCTGACCTGGATGACCATTCAATCAGCACCCCTGAGAGTGCTGTTCTGCGGTGGCACGGGATGCTATAGCAAGGAGATGTCAGTACTGAGACAGTCTAGTTTAAGAGGGAGGTTTTTCTGATGTGCTTTGCATAACCCCTGGCATCGTCTTGCTCATAGCATTGGAAAGGAGGAACAGTCAGTTGTTTCATTTGGATGCTGTTGCCTGGGTTCCATCAGCAAAACATGCATATTTGGGTATGGTCTGTTGTGGCCTTGCTCAATCCTACTCGTGGCATGCCAGAACAGTGAAGGATTGGTTAAAGCTGTGCAGCTGTGACCCACATATGGGACCAATTCCAATGCGAGTCAGTCTCTGTCAGTACCCTTTCAAGACTGTGGGTTGGGCCAAGTGCTGTTTGCTTTTGGGTTTTGTGTAGTCTAGCTCAGGTGACGCTGTTTTGTGTTTAGCAGTGTGTTCTGCCATGTCAGATAAACCCAGGTTTTGATACATTAAAATCTGAATAGCTGAGAGCTGAACTGGCCCAAGGGGTTTTGCAGAAGGTGCTTTGCTAGAGTGAGATTATAGGATAAATCAAGTAAGGCAACTTCTCTTTCTCCTCCTGGCTTGAGCTCCATAAAAAACAGATGGTCAGATGAAGACGGAGAATATTATTTTAAAGTATGAAATCATGTGATACACATGGCACAGTAAAATAGAGAAGGAATATCATCTTAATATTCTCTAGGGCCTGAGAGTATGAAAATAACTGATGATATATACCATACATACTGAGCTTCTAAAACATGGTGATTGTCTGCGTGGAATAGCAAATCTGCTTATTCTGCAGCTGGATTTCAGTCTAATTCTTCCCTTGTGAATAATGCCAGCTGCTGACAAGAGATGCTGCCAGATAATTAGGCAAATGACATTATCCCTAAAATAGTGGCATCCAATAGTTCTTGTCAATCACTCAGCAGCAAAACTGTGCCTGCACGTAATGTAATGCTACTGTGCTTCCAGCTTGTCCTGTACCCCAGCCCACTGCTTGTCACAGGGCAGAAGTAATCAATCCCTCTGGGTTTTGGCACTCTTCAAGTGCTGCTGTAAGTCATGATAGAAACGGAAGGAGTAATTGAAAAGCTGCTTGAACAACTGCACGGGCTTTGATCTTGTGAAACTGGTTGAGCCATGGAGTCAGGTAGCTTCAGCTGCATGGGTTGGACTTGGGGGGGGGGGGGGACTTTTTATTTTTAATTAGCCAGGGAGACTCCATTCTGGAAGGTATAAGGGGAGAGAGCTGCTGGTCGTAGTTGTGATTGCTGATGTTGGGTCACAAACCTGGGCTTTGAAGAGGTGTGTGAAATTGGCTCCAGAAGGGAGTCTGCAGACGGGAAGGAAATACTTGGAAGAGAATCACTGCGTTTCTATAAGAGGGTTTGATGATTTTTTTTTCTGAATCTGAGTGCTTTCTTAGGAAGCTGAGAGGAGTGGGGAGAGAGACCAGAAAAACCTGACCAGAAGGTGTTTTGCCAGAAGCCATTCAGTGAGCTTCTTCGTTTTGGATTCCCGGGGTCAGTGGAGTAAGAGTCGCTGGCCCAGAGTACACTGTGTCATATGTTTTCCTTCTGGGCTAACCATCAATATAACAATACAGTATTTCCCCACTCCCTTCAAGATTAAGCAATTCAGGAGGCAGCCTGCATTTACTAACACTGTGACTGTACGGGACCATCAAGCTTTTGCAACACATCCTGCCAAAAGCTAGGTCTTCTCTGCTTTGAAATGCCAGAGAGTTTTGGGAGTGAGCCCTGGAAGTTCATTGATAAGCAGCCGAAATGTGTCACTTTGGCTCTTTGCTGAGTTCTCTTCTGGCCACATGTACACGATTTGAAATAGCTGTAGTGCAGTATTCTGCATTGCTGCTGTGTGCCCACGAGAACGGGGTTCCTCAGGCAGGCAGCGTTGGTTAGATGTGACTTTTTAAGGTCAAAGTCAGCCTGATGCTGGAAAGATGCTCTCATAGGATGACTTTTATGATGTAACTGAAATTTTCAGTGGTTGCCTCTCGCTTTGTTGAAAGTTTGCTTTTTGTTACTAAGCTCTGGCCAGAATAGAAATGCTATAAATGTGTGTATGGTTTTCTTTAAGTGAGCTTTTAGTTTCACAGATACTCTTTTTTTCCTTCTCACTTGCAGCATGGCAAAGGAGAGGTGGCTTTCTGGCCTTATCAAGGAAACATGCCTGGCTTGCCCTATGCAGAGGTTTAGCTATCATCTCAGCCGTGCCTATTTATAGTTGCTTCCTGGAAACACAATGTTAACAAGTGTAGCATGGTCCTATATCCTATCATGCAAGGAATAAAGCTGGAACAAATGCAGCCATGAAAACGAGCTTTTCAACATATCAAATCATAGCACACTGCACACCCCAAGGCACAGAGGGGTGGGACAAGGACATGCTCAGTGCTGCCAGGAAAAGGTTAGGCTGTAATGAAAGCTATCATAGATAAAATCTTTGCTCACAGGGCACGCTTCTTGCGCTGCTTCTTTATTTAATGACACTTCTAAAGAAAAACAGCATGCTGGGCCCTATTGCAGGTTGGTGGGTTTGTTTGTGATTGTTATGTGAAGGCTGTGTGCCTTATTTTTCTTGAGGCAGCTCTTCCCGACTTCTACTTTCCAGTTCAGCAGTTCCCAGGCTGTGGGAAGCATGCTGTGGCTTCTGTTCATGCCGGGCACAAAACAAAACAGCATTCAGTCTGAGCAGTGTGAGACTGCACAGTGGCTGACATAGTGCAAATGAGCTTGTCCACTCACAGTCTTCTAAAAACAAAGAGACAGTGAGTAATTATAAGGGTTTATTTTAAAAGCAGGGCTTTTCCTTCCAGGTAGTGTTAGTGTGAGAATGTCTGATCTGCCCTTCTGCCCTCAGATTCAAACCATTGCATAGGGTGGCATACAGCTTTGCTGGTGGCTATGTCCGCTTGCCCACAGGGTGACCCTGAATGAAGGTATCATGCCTGCATATTGAAGGGAAATGCAAGTGGTTTCTTAAACTGGGTTGTCTTGAGGGGGAAAGGGTTAAGGGCATCCTGCAGACATTTTAGATTTCAGAAAGATAACAGCCTTCTTGCATCAACATGAAGCCATCAAACCAACCTGGTGGCATGGTCTGGATTGTTTTTACTTTCTCTGCCTCTGCGGCTGTATCTCACTGGCTGGATGAAGGGGTGATGAAACAGCTGCTTTTCAGAATGCCTCTGCTACCTGTGGAGATGATACAGGACGCAGTATGTGGTGACATACCTGAACTAGCCTTGGGCTAGTAGTTTTCTGGAAGCAGAGGCAGTGTCACTCTGCACATCAGGGCAGGTTTTGCAGAGCAGGGTATGGGACTGCATGGCCCAGCTCATCTCCGCACAGCGGCAGGTATATCTCTAAGGGTGTAGACAAGCCAGGTGATGAAAAGCCAGAAAAGCTCAGGGCTGGAAAGCTTGGAAAAGGACTGCTTGTTGCACAGATAAAAACCCTTTTTGTATTCTGAGGGCTCATGCTGGTTAGCCCACTTCAATGCCATTGTGACTGCCTGATTTTTATTGTGGCTGGCCCATGAAGAGGTGCGTGGGTCTGCTTGTGCTGTGTCACGTGTCTGAGTGTGGGATGGTATGCACCAAGTCCCTGTGCTCTGCTGTGCCACCAGCACCAAGATAAAGGCAGCAGGGCATTACGAAGGTCCTGTGACTTGACTGTGCTTAATAGCATGCGTGGTCCTTTTTGAAGGCAAAAGATAAATACTCAGTTATCCCATGGTCTCGCCCCGGGGCTGAACGCTAGCTCTTGTGGAAAATATGAGAGGCTCATTAATGGCAAGCATTTACTTTTTTGTCTGTTACCTGAATGCATCACCTGCGTGTGTCTGGTGCTCCTTAGGACAGGGAAAAGCTTCTCCTCTGAGATGTGGAAGGGTTGCTGGGTGCCAGCCAGCTCTCTGAAATCATCACCTTCCTTCATGTAGGAGGCCCGTCAGGTCTGCAGCTGTATGTCTCATGACTGGTGGCTTTTATAGGCAGTGTGGTTTTTTGCAACAGGTTAATTCCCAGCCAATTCAAACAGTAAGCCTGTGACATTTGGAGAGAGGTTTACATAAGCCTTATAAGGAGAACGGTATTGCTGGAAAGACTTTTATTAACTGAAACAACACTAAAGTTTCTTTCAGCGAAATCAATTAAAAATTACATGCTGAAAACAGGAGCTGAATGCCTTTCCTAATTACACGGAGCCACTGTTAACAGAGCAGCTCTTATTAGCGTGCTGTTTGCTTTTTCCATGGGTCAAGACATTGTAGACATAGGATCTCTCATGTTCTCTCTCTGTTTCTTTATTTTGCAACTGGTGATTTTGTTTATCCTCATCTCACGTTGCCCCTTTTCACATCTGGAGTCGGATCTGGTTTCCCCTGAAGCTGAGAGGTTCTCCCCAGGGATGTGAATGGGCAGGTGGGCTGGGTGTGCTGCTGATAGCACTGCCCTGCAAGGCAAGCTGCCTGGTGGGAGGCAAGCTGGGGATTGGTTACTGCTGCCTTGCTTAGGTGCTATGCATGACTTTGTTTTCTTAGCAAATACAGGTGAGTCTTTTGTTTCGTGAGCTATTACTAAGCTGGACAGCTGTCTGAAAGCTCTCGTGTGAGCCTGCTATGTGTGATGCACCTGTAGGTAGGCTTTGCTGTGCTCAATGCCTGCCCGCTCTGGTTTGGCATAAGTTCAGCTGAGGGATGTGACCCCCTGCTGCTTTGAGACCTCTGCTGAGGGAGTTCCTGGGCTTGGTGCTTTCCTGAATTGGGGCTGAGAAGGCTGCAGCAGATATGTGTAAACAGGACAAAAAGAAAAAGAGGATCTGCTATGTTAGGAGAGCAGCAGAAAGAATGTGGTGTAAACTGATTTTATGGTGAACAAGTGAAGCAAATCAGCTAGAAGCTGCAAATTGGCACAGAACGGCATAGCAGCAGCCCAGTCCCTGCAGCAGCTACTTAGTGCAGGAGGGAGAACTTCATGCTGGAATACTTGGAAGTGCTTCATTCAGCTTTAGAAAATATGAAGGAATGTCTGTCAGGGTGGGGAGTGTGGTAATGTCTGCAGTTATCCTATGTGACAGTCAGCAGCTTCTGTACAGTGATTTGTGCTTATGGGTGGTATCTCTTCTACATGATTTTTCACCAAACTGTGGTTGTGGCACCCTTGCAAGCTGGGCTCCTGCCTGTGCTGTTTGAAGTGTTGTTTCTCTGCACTTGATCAGATGGAAAGTGCAGAGATAGAACACAGCCTCTCACAGCTCCATGTCACATTGAATCAGTCAGTGTGAAGACAGCGCGGTCCTGATGTACAGTTGTGCTTACAGAGAGCAGTCCTGCTTTGAGATCCACAGATCAGATCTCTGTGCCCCATTGACTCCACTGTGTATAGTCTGTGAACTTTAATGCAACTTTCCACATGACTAAGGGCTAATGAATAGCCTGCAGAAGTTTTTGGCTCTGCTGGTGTCTACTTTTCCTTTATGCTTATTTTAAGGGATTGATTTGAAAGCTGCAAACTCTGCATACGACGAGCTTGTATAAATCATTAAATACAGAGCTCAAAGGGGCCTCAAGAGTTTGTCTGGCTCATCCAGCTGCCTCAGGGCTGGATAACCTTCACCTAAATGTATGTCCCTGGTACTTTTACCCTTGTTCTTCTTTGGTGTAGCTTTGCTTTTGCATGTAATGACTTGTGTGCTGCACAGTGAGACATGGACTCATTGCCGAGTGCTTGAAATGAGAGCTTTGTGCTGCCTGGTAGTCCTGGTACCAGTTCAATGGAAATAAGCACTATTGCTCGTGTGTGGCAGGGATAAGCAATTAAATGTTAATTGTTTTCTGGCGTTTTTGGGGACTACTGCATCTGTATGAAGCTACTTCACAATTAGAAAGCATACAATTTATGAATTTGCTACACATAATGATTACGGCCAAGTTCTCAAAGGAAGAAGCCCAGAATTAGACTCAAGTTTTTAGGTCCCAGAGTACCTGGAAATGTGTCGATTAGAGTTTCATAATATAAGAAATGGTCTTATCTACAAATACCAATTTTCTTGCCCTCTCGGTTTCTGTTTAAAGGAGTGAAGGGCATGAAAAGTAGAATGAGTGATAACGAAAATAATTGTAAGAAATCACGTTAAGATTTACTTTTAAAACTGCCCTTAAAGGTTATTGCTGCCTCTTTATCAGGAACTGCTCATCTGATCGTTAACATTTCCCTGATATCAACAGCGCTCTGGTTAGTAATTTCCCAGCACCCCAGCATTAATCCAGTCATTTGGTTGGTCTTTGGACCCACCTGCATTCTGGAAATAATACTGAATTGAGGAAGCTTTCAGTGTTAATGTCAGAGAATACGACCCATGAGTTAGCATTAGGGAGGCTGATATTTATAGCTCAGGAAAAGGTCCCTGTCAACCTTAATGAATGTTTTCTACGGTGTTTTTAAAACAAAGATTATGCCAACAAAATGCTGTTGCATCTGCTCCCTCCGGCTTGCTGAAATGGAAGATTTCTTGCAATAAGACGCGTTGCGGTGAGTGAAGCTGCTGCAGATGTAAGAGTGACAATGAGAAATCAGCTCTGCTGACATAGTTGGCCTGCAGCAGCTGCCCTGGCTTTCCAGGGAGAATTTGACTTGTTCTGGAATAGTGGCAAGATCATAGAATCATAGAATGGCCTGGGTTGAAAAGGACCACCATGATCATCTGGTTTCAACCCCCCTGCTATGTGCAGGGTCGCCAACCACCAGACCAGGCTGCCCAGAGCCACATCCAGCCTGGCCTTGAATGCCTCCAGGGATGGGGAGCTGCTGATATTCCCTTGGTCAGTAATCCCAGATACTGTTGTTTATGCATGTAAATGCACTGTTTTTATGCAAACAGAGGGATTTTGTAAAGTCACCCAGCAGCTTTTGATACCAGTGGAGCAACCAGAACACCAAAGATTCTAGTTCAAAGTCACTAGCTGCCCGTGATGCTTACTTAAATAAACTAGAAATAATGATAGCATTATTTGGTAACGCTGCAGTAATTACTGTCTGTTTTACAGAAAAAAAATTCTGGGGATGAAAATCCTACAGTTTTTATTTTTGTTCCAGCAAGTAATGCAAGTTTCCAAATGTGAAGTGAATCCTCGAGCTGGAAATTCCAGATGTTAAGCAGCTCTGATTCCTTCACCGTGTTTATCCAGCACCTTGCAGCTGTTGGCCATAGCCTAAGCTTTGCTAACCACCTTAGGAAGAAGCAGTGGGCACTGTCACTGCTGGTTGTCAGACCTAGTTGGCAGCCTGGCTGTGCCATAGGGTAAGGAGTGCACCTGGTGTCTGTGTTGCCCCAGGCAGGACAGCGGGCACAACTCTGCTCCTGCCCTCTACGTGCCAGCCAAGCTGGCTATTGGGGTTGTACCTGGCTGCTGGCACAGCACAGGATACAAATTGCAAAGCCTGTTTCTGTGAAGCAAGGGGAAAGCATTGCTCATCATTTGGCCTCTGAGTCATAACACTTTTGCTGTAAATGGCATCGAGATCCTCCCATTTATCAGGCAGTGCCTAAAGGCACAATTTAGTCTCAGAATTGCATTACCTGATGATTATTCCACAAAAGGTAGTGGAGATATTCCAGCTGACAACAATGGGAGCAGCAGCAGGCCTTCAAGTCTCAACTGTATACAAGGTGTGATATGCTCAAAACTGCAGAGGTGCACCATGCTCTGAACTGATTTCTTCTGAATCAATTAGTGTTTCAGAAACATGACTTATTATTAACAGGTCGAGCAGCATTCACAAATCTCTCAAGTGCAGAGAGAGTAAAGAAGTGTTCGAAGTGTTCCTGTATCAGGAAGGTTACTTCCAGCTAGGAGAAGCTGTTTGCTGGCTAATTCTCCAGTCCAGGCATACTGCCGTGGCAAAGTTCATCCATAGAATCATGGCTGGAGGAGGGGATGAGTGGGAGATTGGGCACAGCTGTGTTAGCTGCACAAGCCAGCACAGGGAACTGTCAGATATGTGTGGCAGAAGGGGCAGTAGGAAGCTGTCCCTTCCAACTTTATCATCATTCAAATAAAGCTACAAGTGCTGGCACCGTGCAGCTGCAGCACATTGCAGCGTGCAGGCTGTGTGGGACATGTGTTGGAGGCTGAGCCGGTGCATGGCATTTAGCAAGCAGGCTTCGGGTTTTCTCCTCCCTTCTCTGGATCTGGTTACGTTCCTTTTGACATTTACCTGAGCATGAAGAAGTAACAAGCACCGAGCAATGTATCCTCATTCACTTGTGCCTGAAAGCTGAATTACTGTGCTTTGTATTTCAGTTTGCCAGCATCTCAGGGATTCTTGTATACTTATCTGTGTTTTGGAGATTTTGATCTCATCAGTGTAATTTAGCTTTTGTCATTGCCAGTGTGTTTCTCTTAAACTTTCCTCTTGCTTTATAACTGTTCTTAGCTGAAGCTTGCCGTTTCAGAATTTCTTACATTGCTGTTTCAAAACCTGATGCCCAAGCAGCAACGCTACAGCCGGAATCTCTGCATTCAGCCTCTGCTCTGCAAAAGGAGCAAGGATCTTGGCAGAGGGCTCCTCCTTCTTGTCTCTTTGCCCGGCCCTGACATCGATGAGGAAGGCAAGGAGCTGCCGTGGCTCTGCCAGCTGGCCGTGCTCCCAAGGAGACAGCCCACCCACTGCGAGGTCAGAGCTCTGCCCCAGCGACTCGGGCACAGAGCAGGAGCAGGTCCTGCTGGCTCTGCTCCATGGGGACTCATCAGGGCCAAGGGCTGAAGCTGCAGGAGGGCTACAGCTCTCCATCTCCTTTGTGCTGCTTGGGACACAGCAAAACAGTGAATCCAGCTTTGGCTGTTCCCACTTTCAGTGATGAGGTTTGTCCATAAGCACTGGAGAAGAGGAAACAGCCTCTGTACCCATATTCATTGCAGACAAAGTGGAACAGGGGCTGAGTGCCATGATTTGTTTGAGGAACTAATTGATTGTGCAAATGGAGCCAGCAGTGGATAGCTTTATATAGTGTGGCCCAGCACTCCTTTGTGTCCTTCCCTCTACACGTTGCCCTGCTGCCTGTGGAGGGCCCAAAGCCCTCATGCCTTGAGCTGCAGAGTTCATGGAAGTGTTGTGATGGCTGACTAATGGCAGCCAGTTGGGGTTTTGGTGATCAGTGCAACTCCTAACTGAACTCAGTATCCCTAAAAACTGCCCAAATAAGCCTTTGTAGCACCATATCCACCAAATAGATGCTTTAATCTATGAATGAGCTGCTTGAAACTTGTTTTCTTGTCTACTCCCAGGAAGGCAGTGCTAACCTGTGCTTCTTGATGGAAAGCAGTCGGAGTGAAGTGAGGCAGACTTTTGAGCCTCTGAGGCCATGAAATATCCACAGTTTGAGTAGGCACATGTCTGATTAATGAGTGGAAAGTCTCTGTTGTGTTTCTTTATCTCGTGAAGCCTCTTGGCTCGCCTATGGCTCACATTGGTGGTTAACTAGACCAAAAAAAAAAATTAGAGCTGTGATGAAAAATAATTGAGAGCTGTCTTGGAACCTGCCCTGTTTACTGCACTGGGCAGCCTGTGCCAGGGCCTCACCGCTCTTTCTGAGTAGAATTTTTCCTAATATCCAACCCGAATCAGGTATCTCCGTGTTCTGTCGTGTCTAGGACAGGTTAATTGAAGTTACTACTTAACTGGCAGAGAGCTTGCCCTGCTTTCCCTTCACTTTCTTATAACCAAAACTCATGCTGAATTTCTCCACCTCTTCCCTGGTGACGTTTCTAATGTGACCTGGGATGGCTCGATCTGTTCTGTGCCCAGTGGCATTCCTTCAGTTAGAAGGTGATTGTCTCCCAGCAGACTTGGTTTATAGATGTGAGCTCAAAATTCCTGTAGGCTCCTGATCCCCAATTCCCTGAAGCCTGCACTGAATGAGTGAGGATTTACGTAGCCACTGGTATAGCACAGGCATTTCTCACTTCTGGGCTTTTCTTTGGCCTCTCGCAGTTTTGGCCAAGTGAGTGGCTGATCCCAGGTGCTGTTATGTAAGGAAGAGCTTCAACGTTAATTGTGTGCCTTGGCTTTGGGATTCATTCTATCACTCTGGACACTAGATGTAGTCTCAGAAGTTTCACTGTTGCTTCTGTAAACGAAGAAAACCCAAACAACCAAACTTTATTTTGCAGGCTTTGGGTTCTAGTGCCTTACTCTGCAGCATGGACTCTTTGGGGAAACTTTGCCTTCCTTTTCCTCATCCAGCACTTTTTCTGGAGAGGTTGCTGAGTGCAGCTAACACCCAAAAGTATTGGAGCTGTTGAGGTCAGACAGATGAGAAAGGAAAATGTAATGTTTCTCTTTGCTCTCCTCATTCTGACGTCCGGGATGGACAGACAGACGGCTGTGACGCGCTGTTGCCAGCATGACTGTAGAGGCCAGCTGGGGTGTGCTGAGCAGGAGATGTCTGTGCAGCCCATATTCTCACCCTAATGGCTTTCCTCCCCCATACCCGTGCAAATGAAGTCATTAATGTTTGTTAAGCCAGGATGGAAACAAACCCAAACAACAACAGTCTACAAAATAATTTGGTCACTTCAGACTGCTTTCCACCCCCCCCCCCTCCTCTAGTGAAGCTATTAGTCTCCTATCATCCCCTTTTTAGCCAGGCAGAAAACAATAAGCTGGACAATAGCAATTCCCGGGGCAGGGCAGTCACCCGATCTGCCTCAGTTATGGGAAAGGTGAGCCGTGTTTCCTCGCATCTGTCTGTCTGCTGGGATGAATCTCTAGAGAAATTCCTCACCTCTCTCTGTCTGCCTCGCTGAAAGCCTTGCATTTGTGCACCCTCCTCGTGAGTCACAGTCTGGCTGCTCTGAGAGCTCTCTGTGCCGGTTGCTTTTCCTCTCGGCCCACTGCAGTTTTAACACTTGAGTGGTTTGCACGCGTAAATAGCCCAACCCACTCGCTGGCTGATGATGTGAATTGCGGGTGCTGGAAAATTGTGAAGTAATCGGTGGTTTATACCAATGACAAGCCCGTATAGCACTCGTGCGGTGGAGGGGGGAGATTTTTCCAGCCTTGTTCATCTTAATGGTACTTGATCCTAGGAATGGCTCACCGTGTGTGATGGGACAGCGCTGCAGAGCAGGGACTACGCAGTACAAGTAAATGCATTGGAATTCGACACCACGAGCCTCAGCGCAGCTTGGCCAGGGTGATCTGGGCAGTGTCTGTGTTCCCGTAATTGCTTGCAACACAAGTAACGTGGAATGGTGTCCTCTGGTTGGGTGAGGGCTGTGGCTGCACCCACGTGGAGGGCTGAGGTTGGGTGTAGCTATGGAGAAGCACTGGCTGCCCCTCCGTCACTGCACCATTACCTGCCCAGCACCCCAAAGTCAATGATGGGACAGGAAAGTAGCAGGAAAAGTAGTAGTAGCAGGAAAGTAGTGCCATGCTGCTGGACAAGTTGCCAGGGCAAGAGCGCTTATCCTTAGCTTATAAAAGCAACTCCGCTGGTAGCTTAGCAGCTAAACCCAAGCACATTCCTTTAAAGATTCAGGAAAAAGCAGAGCCCAGATCCACATTCTATTTCATTTCAGCACATGAAGTAAAAGCCACAGGCTTGCTCATCAGGTGCCAGAAAAAGCTCCAGCTGCCCAGGGCAATTGAGGACAAAGGAGCTCTGCTGGTAAAACCAGCAGCCGCCGTGCGTCTGAGTAACGCTTCATTGGTGTCAGAGCTCCGGCGTCTGTGGTATGAAAGCAGTGTGGGCACCAGAGCTGTGGGGCTGTGGGGCACCTCCCCTTGAGATAGAAAGAAGTGCTCTCTGAATAAATTTGCTGTACGGCCTCATCCATGGGTGCACAGCAGGAAGTGTTTCTGCCTGGTCCCCAAAGTTTGGATTAGCTCTGGGGCAGCGTCCAAACTGCTGCATCCAAACATCAGCTGCTCCCACTCTTGTGTCTGGGCAGAGCTGCTATGGGAGCATGCTTTGGTTGCTGTGGGGGAATGAAAGTCGTTGATAAGGGTTTTCTTTTTGTTGGGCGTTTTCTGTTTTAAGCCATTCCAGCCACGATGAAGGCTGCTGCTGGCGCCAGGAGGGACCACAAGCTCTTGGTCAGGGGGCAGAGCACCAGATCCTGATGGCCAAGATCTCTATAGCAGGGCTGGCTGTGGAGGCGGGCATGGGTGAGGAAATGCAAATAGTACAGAAGAAGAGGAAGCAAGCTGGGTTTGCATTCGTATCACAGTGGTGCTTCCCAAGTCACTGCAGGGACAGCATGGGGTGGAAAGTGAAAGTAGCCATGTGTTTGAAAGTTGGTTCCTAATGCAAATGGATGTAATCTTGATGTGAAATTGGCCTCCATATCGTGGTGTGGATGTTTTCCTTTTGTGGTCTAGCCCAAAGGACGCCGCAGCGCCAGCACCCCCACCCCTCTCTGCTCTCACAGCTCCACCATGAAGTCAGTTTGCATGCAAAATCATAAAGAGATTTGCAAACCATCTGTAAAGTAGAACACTGTCAAGTCTGCTTGAGAACAGAAGTAGGGGTCACATAAACCACGCATGTATGTGGTGTTCCCAAAGTGCAGAGAGGACACGGGTCTTCTGTTGCTCCTTGTCTGCATAGCCTATCTAGAAGAGATCCAGGAATTCCTAAGTTTTAATATATCTTTTGTGGATGATGTATTTTGGCATGTGAAAGTTAAAATAATTTGCTTTCTGTTCCTTTTTCTTAGGTCAGTAGTGAGTCCTACTTCCCTTGAGCTTCTGTGGTCTTCCATTAGTCCTCAATCAATTATGTATTGATGGGGAGAGTATCTGAAAACAGTAGACCGATCTAAGAGTAGCTGTTCCTCCCTGCGTCGGTGGGTCTGGAGTACTTGATGGCAGAACCCACTGGAATTGTCAATAACATTAAGAACTGCTTTCCTGCCACAAAATAAAAATATACAGTTGTAGGTGAAATGTGCTAAACTTTGATGGGGATGTGAGCTATAAAACAAAGCACTTTAGATGTCACCTGGGTGTTTGTACCTTTGGCAAGGACAGACAAAAGGTTCTTTGAAAAACATCTTGCCCTCAGGTTGGCAACTTTTGTATTGTAGTAGAAAATGTGTATTGTTGTGCAATTCTGTCCTGTTCAGATGCAATATGTTTAGTTTTGAGTTTTGATCTGATGTGGCATCATCACAACTGTAAGCAAAGATTTGTTTTCCCTGTTGTTTCTTGTCTTCTTAGATCAGAAGTAAGTTCAGTGAAGATTAGTATTATCTAATTCCTGTAGAAATAGATTTATAATAAAAAAAAACCTCAAGAACTTAGTGAAGGCTTATGTAAAGAGGAACCTGAGAGTTTCAGATCTTCCCCACTTAAAATAGTAAAACCTGTGATTCCTGAAATCTGGTATTGGCCTGAAGAAGGGTGAGTTAAAACCAGTCACCAGACACCTTCCAGTAATCAAAGTCTCCTGATCCTGGAGAGAAGAGTGAGCACATGGAGCCACAGCGTGAACTGACTCTGAATCAGCTTTCAGCTGACTGAAAGGCACATGGGCAACATCTCCAAATTTCCATCGTATTTAGAGCTTGTTGCACACTGAAGTTAGTCATTGTTCCCATTCCTATCCTGAAAGTGCCCCTTTGTGCCTCCTGCACATAAACTTCCCAGTCTGCTCCGTGGGGTTGATACCCTGCACATTAGATAATGAAAGGAAAAAGAAGCAGACAGAGCTTCTGGGACAGAGCTTCTTTTTCATTTTCTGATTCATTTCGTACATTGCAGGAATGGGGAGCTGGCAGCTTTCTGTGCATGCTAACTGTGTCAGCTGAGCATTGCCTGCTGCTCTAAGTTACATCTGCTGTGCTTGGCATCAAGCAGCAAGCTGAGGCACCTACACCATGGGATGCATCTCATCCCTGTCATCGTGATGCAGAGCTGACAGGAGTCCCCAGAAGTGGGAGTGGAATTGCAGGGAGCTTGGCATACCCAGCCAGGAGTTTACCCGGCTCTGCCCTGCTTATCCAGGGTATGTGGGCTTCACGCAGCCTGGATTGTAATGAGAGAACAGCAACAGTAAACCACATGAAATGGGAAATGAAATCTTGGAATAATGGCCCATTCACTATGCTCTTGAAATAC
The DNA here is from genome assembly GCA_016647715.1 of Pavo muticus. Taxonomy (NCBI): domain Eukaryota; kingdom Metazoa; phylum Chordata; class Aves; order Galliformes; family Phasianidae; genus Pavo; species Pavo muticus. The sequence goes on along the minus strand of JACDJE010000028.1, from coordinate 5,513,324 downwards.
TTCTTCCATCTGATTTCACTGCTGCTGTTTAAGTGATTGTTGTGACAAGAAGCAGAGAGATCAAAGCAGTAAGGAGAGCACTTTGCCCACGGATTCACTGGATCCTTAGAGAAAAGAGTCAGTGCTATCAGCAGTGACCATAAACATCTCAAGCCAGCATCTCCTAGGAAGCATACTTAAAATCTGTTCTGCTGGGGGCTAGGCAGTTCTCCCTCCTGTGCAGGGCTGGGACATCTGCGTATTCTGTGCCCACAGTGTGTCACTAGTACTGAGACTGCTTTTTCATCGTGTGCAGGAAAATTCTGTGCAAATGGTGAGATCTTGCAAACTGTCCGTTCTGTCCCAGTAATGCTCCTTCCAAAGTTAATAGTAAATTTGACAGCGGAAATCTGCAGGCCAAAGCAAAGTGCTTTTAAGAAATCCCCTCTAAAAATACAGAATACTCTTGTCTTCAGCATTGTTCATTCCATTACAGAAAGGAGATTAGTGCCTATAGCCTTAGCTTCATAAATCTGGATCTGTAATTCAGAGCCTTAGGAAGGTTAATTTTTTTTTCCTAAGGGCTTAATCCAAAATTGACTGAATGTGACAGGACTTCTTCTGCTGATTTCCCAGCATTCAGGATAAGGGTCAGAGTAAAGTGAACCTCAGCCGTGTTATACAAATATGAAGGAGTCTGACAAGACATACAGGTTCAGTGCAGGAGTGTCTTCTTCCCCATCAAGTGCTGCTGGCATTACAGATGCCCGTACAGGTTTGTTTGCTGCCCAGGCTGTTGCCAGAGGCAGTCTGCACATAAAACCATGATGGATAGTGCCTCTTTTCTTTTTTTTTCCCTTTTGGTGTTTGCTGCAGTGAAATATTCCTCATAAGACTCTGAGCGTGGGGAGGGTAGACTTCATGAGCAGCAGTGAGATTAGCAATGAGAGCACAGAGTCACTTGGGTTTGAACTACTGGCTAATTCCCGTAGGGCAGGATTAGTGGCAAGAGTGGTGACACGAGGATTTGTCACTGTGCTGCTGGAGAGAGGGGCCTCTTGAGCAGTGTGGGCCTGTACTGATCCTACAGGGACTCTGAGGTGGGCTGTGGGTAGCTGGCGTTGATCTCGTTGGGTAACTCTTCCATCCATCCGGAAGCACTGGGACCACGTTGTACTGCAGACATAGGCCTGGTTTTATTTTAATTTCTGTATCAGGCTTTGAGTCAACGCTGCTCTATTTTTGTCAAGGTGACATAACAGGCGTATGCATTTTAATCTTTCGTGGCACCATCCATCATAAGTCCACCTCTTAGTCTTGTTCATGCATTTAGATCTCAAGTCAGTTACATGCCTCCTCTGAAGACTTCAGGCAAAGGGACTCACAGAAAGAAGTGTTGTGTTTTGGATTTGTTTTTTTTTCTCTTTCCCTCTTTTTTTGGCAGGGATAAAATAGAAGCACTGTTGGGAGCAACTCAGCAAATGATGTTTTCTGGGCCAACAAATTCCGGTGTTGCTGCCCAGTGGGACCAAGGAGTCCATCACAGGACTCGGCAGTCAGCCTGGCAGCTCATCCGGAGAGGTGTGTGTGGCGTGCATACCGAGGACTCGAAGCCTTTTTGTGTCCACCTCTCTCCTTCCCACAGTAAATGGGACATTTACTTTGGGATTCTGGGAAACACCTCGAGTGTAACTCCTCTTTCCTGACAAGAATACCACATAAAAGTGCTGCAAATAGTATGTATGCACATATATGTATATAAAAAAAAGGTAAGCACACATGTGGACATATAAATACTTAAGGGTTGCACCATCTTTGGGATTACATAGCAATCTCCAGCGCGTCTGTGTTTCAGCAGTAATGGCCCCAGCTCTCTGCTCCCCCATTTCACAAGAATGTCTTTCTGCCCTTGTAAAGCTGCCTGTGGAAGCTGTCATTAGCTGCCGTGCATATGGTAAAGGCAAAGCTCTTATAGGCGTGCCTGACCCTGAGGGGACTTGGAGCAACCTTGGAGTCCCCCTGGATTTGTGCCCCTCAGGTTCAGACCCACCAATGTGATGGAAGCTTTGTGATTACATATTGCGGTGTGCCAGGGGTTTTTGTAGTCTGTACATGTGTACTTTAACCTACCACTCTAATTTAACTGGAGGGTGAATCATGCCCGTTCATCTCAATAGCAATGAAATCATGTCAGTAATTGTGTTAGCTTCCACAGGTACTTTTCTGAAGTGCCCAGAGGGAGGGAAGGTGGGACTGCTGGTGTTTCAAAGCAGCAGAGATCCTGGATCCCGAGTGCTGCCAGCTTGCCAGCTGCTTTGCTGTAAGAGAAGTCAGCCCCATGGGCATTGTTTCATCTCCAAAGCAGCAGCCCAGGGAACGTGGGGACGGGGCTGGTCACAGGAACTGGCTTACAGAGAACCCTCACCAGCAGGAAGGAGTCGGGCACAGGGGAAGCCCGGAGTGCCATTCCCAGCCCATCTGCCAGAAAACACGCAGCGCTGCCTTAACCAGGGCTGGTGGCTTGCAGAAACTTGTCCTTATGCTTGGAGGGCTACTCGACTTTAAGATTAAAACATAATAACAGAGCACTTCTGAATGCAAGTGTTTGACGATCTTAGTCTGAAGCCTAAGCAGCCAAGCAAGGATACATTTTAAAACTTAATCAGTCTTATCCCAGCCAGTGCATAAGATTGATGCGGAGTGCCTTTGGACATACTGGTGGGAGTGGGTAGAGGTAGGTATGAGGCCTTGCGCAGGTTCAGATACCCATCTGCCCTCCAGAGCGGTCCTTGGCCGGGTGCTTGGCATGAATTTCCCAAAGCTCTGTGTCTGGACCCTGACGTGAGCACATTGCATCACTGCATGCCAGCCTGGTGTCTGCAAGAGCCTGTATGGAGGCTGGGTGGCCATAATCTACTGTGCCTTTATCCTACTGCACAGGCGTAGAAGATCTCAAGGATTTTCACTCATTCAAGCCACTTAGATCTTAGTTTTATTCTTGGTTTACGATACCATACTTCTGTTTTCAATTTGTTTCTGAGAAATTCTGTTCTGTTTGGAGCTGTTGTGCCCATATTTATGGACACCGAACACCTAGGTGTGGGCAGCTTTGAAAAATAACTTTTGGATGTTGAAACAGTGTAGAAGAGCACCTTGCTCCGTTTCATTCCTGCTTGCTTGTAATTATGAATTTACTAACGTTTATATGGAGAGATCATCAATCTGTCCTTGATTGCTGTCTTTGGTTGTTCTATGTTAGCCTGAGGTTGCCACTGCATCTCGGACGTTGGCTGGAAACTAGATGGAACATTTTCTTTACCCAGGAGGGTGTTTTTCAAGAAAGCCTGGAGCTGAATTAACATTTTGCATTCCCTGAGCTGGTATTTTGGTGCAACTCCATGCAGTACCTGAAGGATGGAACATGCAGCTCTGACATCCTTTTCTTCATTTAACTGTGGAGCTGAGGCTAGAAGAGATCAAGACTAAATCCCACAGGGATTTAGAGACTATGTTGTATAGTAGTGGGCGAGTAAAGCGACACTTGCTATCTCAGCATGTCAACCTCAGAGGCTGTTGTACAACAGTGCTGTATGATACCTTCAGTTCTTCCTTTGGTTCTGTACCCAGGAATCAGTGCTATCCATAGGCACCACGGGATTGCTCAGGCTGTAGTGATTTTCCCCTTTAAAGCACAGTAAGAGTTGCATTGGAATAAGCCTCCAAGGCTGAAAGAGAGCAGTTGCTCTTCATTTCATTCAGCAACAAACCTGAGGCTTTCAAGCTGCTTTCCCAAGTGCCACGCAGCTTGATCTTTTTCTGATCTCTGCTTTGTGGCTTCCTTTTTCAAAGGCTGGTAATGTGGTTTTTCATTTGCGATTTCAATATTTCTCCCTATTCTAAAGATGTGGTTGTTATTGGAAGAATGTGGGAGATGCAAACCATTTTCTGTGAAGAAACTTTTAAGCAACAGTGAGTTCTATACAACCTAAGACTTGCAGGATTGGAAATTAATTGCCTGAATTCCTTAGTTCTTTTCCCAGGCTTAATTCTTTAAGTGGTATAAAACCTTTGGAACAAAACCTGGATGTCCCTATTCCAAAACCAGTGGGAGATGGCATTGTGCAATCAATTATATTCTTTGAGTTTGGCTGGTGAGCCCCCAAAGCTTAGCGTGGAAAGAAGGGAGGAAAGGAAGTTTCAGTTGGGCCCAAAATGATTGTTAGGATGTCCTAAAACGACTTATTTTTGCAGCTCAAGAGAATGCTGGTTTCAAGTACAATAAGATATTTCAATTTTGGTGTTATACAAAGGAAAACTGGAACATTGTTAACTTCACAGAGGTATTTAGGGCTTTTCTCAATAAGAGGCCTCCTCCTGCTCCCCTCCTTATTTAGGCAAAGTATTAGTGTAAATATGTTGTGCCCAGTATGTATTTGGAGCAAGTCCTCCAGCTTGAAAATCCTTCCTCTTAGATAAGTACCTTAACACCTGTACTGCTCTGCCCGCTATGTCTATTTCATTCTCCTCCACTGAAGTTGTTTCATTCTGGAAAAAAGAATTACAGTTTCACTGGAGCAGCAGGAGATGGAAATGTGTATTGCTCTGGCTAGGAAAGCAAGCAATAGAAACACATTTTTTCTCCATCGTAATGGAGATTTTCATATTTCTGCAAGGTAAAATGATTTCAACAGAAAAGGTGGAGAAAAATCAAAGTCTAGTCCCTGCATGCAAAGGAGGTTAAGTGCACATTTGCTCGCTCCAAAGGAATATCTAAATGACTCTGCATGCTGAAGACTGAAAAAATCAAAATGTTCCCATTCAGGAATGCCAAAAAAATAAATCATTTGGCTAATTCTGGGCTTGGGTATTTTATTGTATATTTGCAATATAAATGTATATTTTTTCACATTTGGCTAGAGTATAATCCTCGTTACAGCTCCCTTTGTGTCTAGCTGTTGCTGCATTGTATCCACATCTTTTGTGACTAAATCATTTGCCTTGAGGTGGGATCTCTAGACTTTTATGAGCTTTAAACTGTGCCTTTGGGATTTCCAAACCTAGGAGGACCTCAGCATGAGGCAATTCAAGTGGGAAGCCAGCTGCTCCTGCAAAGAATTTCCTTATTGCATGCACAGCCCTTGCGACACAGAGTGCTGAAGCCAGAAGAAGGAAAAAAATGCAAAGCTTCATCCTTTAAAATATATTTCTATGTCACGAGTGAGGCGATCTGAGCAGGGTGAAAGGCAGGTACTCGTATAACACCTATTCATTGGCAAAACTAGCTGGTGCTGGGAAATTGTATTTGACGTGCCTCAGAAAGGCCTGGATCATCTGCAATTGTAATTGCATTTTTTACAAATGTCAGACTGAAATGGCTAATGTGTAAAGAACACCTCTCTCGGTGAAGGATGCTTAGGCAGCTCATTTTGTCATTTCTTCTGGGTCTAGAGTAAAATGACGCTGTTAACCCGATGTGCCATAACTGCGTGTGAGGACAAAGGCTGCCTTTCTGAGTCGGGATGAAGTCTGTTTTTCAGGGGAAGTTTGCCTGTGAAAGGCTTAAGGCAGAGCCTCAGCAGGACCTTAGAAACTCAGCCCTCAGAGAACCTTTCTGCATTCTTGCTTCATGGAACTGCTAAAAATACTGAATGGAAAATGCAAGTATTAAGGAAATGAGGTAGATTTGGGCCCTGTGAGCTGGATGGCTTCCAGTTTCATCAGCTTCCCGGAATCCTTGCTGCTAAAATGAAGAGCTCCTTGTAAATCTTAGAGACCTGTCTGTGTTTTTCCTCTCACGTGACCACACTGGTTCATGTGGTGGGATGCATGGGAGAGCTGTCAGCATAGAACAGTGAGTACAGAGCTTACGGCTGCTGCAGTCTGTGAAGACAGTGAAACCAACGCCCAGCTCCATGGGCCTGGGGTAGCAGGAGGGAGCTGCTCTAGAGCTGCATGGCCAGGCCTTGCTGCAGGGCCAGCCCACGAGACCTGCTCCGCAAGGCCTTCTGTGTGGGGTCTTCTGGGGGCTTGGCCAGCAAAGAGCATTGAGAAGTCTGGTCAGGGGAGAGAGTCATGCAGCAGAGAGGCCTTGCACTTGCAGCACCTCCTGCTGTCTCAGTGCTGTGATGAGGGCAGTGTGTTGTGCAGCCAGCAGGGAATGCAGGCTCTGCCTTTCCAAGGTTCTTGCCCATGCTCATCAGGCTCTGCGTGAGGGACTGAGAGGGAATGGCCTTAAGTTGTGCCAGGGGAGGTTCAGGTTGGATACTGGGAAACATTTCTTCTCGGGAAGAGTGGTGATGCAGTGGCACAGCTGCCCAGGGAGCGCTGGGGTCACCGTCCCTGGAAGTGTTCAAGAACCATGGAGTTGTGGCACTGAGGGGCGTGGCCAGTGGGCATAGTGGGGGTGGGCTGGGGTTGCACTTGGGGATCTTGGCACTCTTTTCCAATTGTAGTGATTCTGTGACTCTACAACCGTAGACTTATTTAGTCCGTGTACATAGCTGCATTTCTTCTGGCTCAGGTGTAACGAAGGTGTATTTTGAGATGTTTCCTAAGCACTTCAGGACATGACGGATGTTTTGGGGAGTTGGAGGAGGCCTGGAAGGGGGATCTCCAAGCAGGTTCACCAAAATTCTCCTTCTGGTCACATGGTTATGTGCACTCTCCCTAAAAAGTCAGGCCTGCCCAGGACTGAAAAGGCATTTGCTGCATTTAACACCAAGCCAAGAATAAACTGTGCATTTCAACCACATCACTGCAGATTCCTGGAAACAAGGCCTGCCTTTATGCTTGGAGGGCTTCCCTGCTCTGCCAGTAACCACAAGGAAGAGCAACAGCAGCTTTGACTGTAAACTGCTGTTGAAGGCATACTGTCCTGGATGAGCACGTACAATACTACTCATTGTGCTCACCTAATCCTTTGCCCACCCGGCTTAACGGTTATGCTTAATTCTGAGAAGGGGAAAAATAAGTATCTTCTGCTGAGCATTGCACCCAGGGCAGATACTGCAGTGTAAGACAAGCACGGGCACTGTCCTCAACCTCTACATTTCACTGGCTGCCAGATAGCCAGTAGCCTTCTGGGAAGGGCAGCATCCTGACAGAGGGGTCTTTACTGGCTTCTGTTGCTCTGTCTTGTTAAAGTTGGAGAGAGAGGATGTGTGATCGTATGATTAAGGTCTTAAACTGATATTCAGGAAGTCGGTGGTCGGTCTTGGCTCTGGCAAATATATATATCCTTGGCCTCCACCCCTCGCTTACCCATCCATTCAAAAGAAGCTAATAGTAGTTTTTCATCTCTTTAGGGCAGGATGTGGCTCTGTGTAGCACAGTGTGTCACTGATCTTTCCATTTTAACAGTGAAGTGGTGAGAGAGCTTGTCTCAAACTCTAGAGAGGTTTCTGGTGGTGGTGTGGGCTGTAGAATGCTAATGCAAAGCATCAGTCAACAACCTGATTTTCACTTCGAGATCATAGAAGATGAGAGGGATCAAGCTGGATTCAGATTTTAGCTCTCCCACAGATCTTCACATTGGTATGGAGATGCCACCTGTGTTCTACTCTCCTCATTGCTCCTCCTTTTCAGGAAAATGGATGTCTAACCAGAGGTCAAAATTGATTAGATTTCCTGCGTGGATTTCATAAAGGGGCCCTGAGACCCTCAAATAATTAATTTTTTTTGTTTCTATCTGGGCACCCAAATGACTTTGAAAGGGGCATGTCTAGGCCCATGCGCCCGTCGTCCATCTCAGTAAAATGCTGATGGTAACACTTCCCTGCCTCAGAGCTTCTGTGAGGGCTGTGCAGAACTCTTGGCCAAGGTTAGCCACAGCTGAGATAGTTACTGTGAGAGAACTGTGACCTGGAAATTCATTCTGTATTGGAGATGTTTAAACGCGTCTTGTGCAAGAAGCAGCAGAAACTTTTATTTTAGTATGCTTAACTACCAGGATGTTTTTGGACACTCATTGATGCAGATTTTCTCCAAACTGTGAAGAAAAAAAAAAAGTGACCTATTTGCACTCCCATCATAGCTGCTTTCCTCCATCTGTGATGGCGCCTAGAGCCTGTCTGACAGCTGAGAAGCAGAGGTGCCAAGAGATAGTATGTATTTTTAGGAAGGCATTGCCTAAGTCTGCAGATGACCCTGTACTTTCTGGTCATGTTCCTGACGGTACTTATGACTGCAGGCTATTCCCTAAGGCATTATTCCTGATAAGCTTCATGAAGACTGTCATTTTGGCAGCGCTATTTTTGATGAGGTGCTTCCTGGCAGTTACAGGTGATGTATTGGAAAATGTGCCTTTCTGCAGCTTGCTCACTGATGGCATTTGGCTCCAGGACACTCGTGGCAGGGAACAGATATGAAATAAGGAAGCCCCCACCCCAATGAGCACTACAGAGGGAAATAGGTTATTGCATTAGCTACTGGAAGGGGTGCAGCTGGGAAGGCTTTAAAGACTTCAAGAATTTGCAGGTGGGGTTTATCAGTTTGCCTCCATACAGGGAAGTGTGGGAGCTAAACCGTCAGGAGCAGAGAGGATGTGCTCCCCCCGGCATGGTGCTTTGCCGAATCACAGTGTGTCACCTGTGCGGCGTTTTGCTGCATCAGAGCATCATTACACAATTTGACAGCTCTGGCAACCTCTGCTCCAGTGAGTCCCAGAGCTGAGTGAGCAGGAGCTCTGCCGGTCAGGCCTGTGGTGTGTTTGGAAAGCCATGTGGGCGAACTCATGTAGCACCTACCCATGTTAAATGCAGTTTGGCAGAAAAGTGTTTGTTCCTCCCTCCCTTTTGTAAGAGATGAATCAAAAGAAAACCCCTCCTGCATGACTTTTATTTTACTTCTATTTTTTTTTTTTTAATGATGATGAGGCTTGTCCAGTTTACAAGGTAAGCTTTCGGGCCTGGGACACTCCCCCCAGTTGTGCTGGGGCTGCTCCAAGCACGTAGCAACTTGTCTTGTTGCAGGGACTTGAAGCTGGACAATGTGCTGCTGGACCATGAGGGACACTGCAAGCTGGCAGACTTCGGAATGTGCAAGGAGGGCATTCATGATGGCATTACCACAGCTACCTTTTGCGGTACACCAGACTACATTGCTCCAGAGGTATAAGGAATCTTTCTTTGGCCATGAAATGTCAGTTTTGAGCAGCCAGCCTGCTCTCTGGTGCCTTTAGTTAGACCTTATTTTGCTGCTGGGTGCAAGGTTTCCTACTGGATGCATGCTTCTGTTGCTGGTCCCTGGTGCAAACAAAACATGAGGCACCAAGGTAAGCATATCTTTTTCTTAAGCAAAGGTGAGGTAAAAAGCAGAGCTACAACTGCAAAAACACTTGAGGAAGAGGCACATACAGATCCTGGCCCAGTTTGATTTGAAAGGACATCACATTCTCCCTCATTTCTCTGTTCCTTTTTCTACCTTATCCCCTTCCCTGTCATTCACCAACCTCGTTACAAAATTAATAAACACCTCTTTAAGGAACAGCTGCCCTCCAGATGCTGCCAGATGTTTTGACGGGGTTTCAGATCCTCCTTTCAAAACAAATGAATTTTTGTTCGTGGTTGGTGTTTGTGCATTTCTCACACACTCATGCTCCTTCCCCTCTCCAGATGAAAGCGTTGGTGCTGGAGCTGTGCAAGCATTTCATTCCCAGGGGCAAGGAAAAGGTGGTATCAGCTCATGCACATGGCTACTCTGCCAGTTCTGAGGCTCAGATAGTTTAGCTGAAATGTCTTTTTTCCTCCTGATAAACTCTAGCATCATTTCTAAGGCGTTGTTGACCCAGTGAGCAGCCAAGCTAATTCAGTCATTTAATAGATCTGAGGTACCTTAATGCGGATCAAGGGGTTCCAAGCTATAAGTCATGTAGACATCCAGCCAGCATAGCAGAGGGAACTGTTAGGGCACAGCAAGAACTTCTGCAATGATGTTTCCAAATCTCTTCTCCTCTCTGGCTCAGTTTAGGAACCTCTAGGGGTGACATGTCATTCTCATCCCTTTTCCAGATTCTGCAAGAGATGCTGTATGGCCCTGATGTTGACTGGTGGGCCATGGGCGTGCTGCTGTACGAGATGCTGTGTGGCCACGCGCCCTTCGAGGCAGAGAATGAGGACGACCTCTTTGAGGCCATTCTGAACGATGAAGTTGTCTACCCAACATGGCTCCAGCAGGATGCAGTGGCAATCCTCAAAGCGGTGAGTTCCCTCCGCTGTCTTCATTCTGTCTGTCCTGGCTTTCTTCAACCTAAACCTAGCAAAAGGAAGCAGGGCTGGAGGATGGGCGCTCAGAAATTGCTGTTTCTCTGACCCTGGCTCTTTCTTACCTTGGGCTGAAGGATAAACTAAAAAAGAATATCCTGCTACACTTCAGTATGCTTTCATAGTTATGTCCTTTATACGGTCCAGCAGCCAACTTGGCAAGCAAAGTGTGTGCTTGCCTGCCTGTATGGGCATTCCCTTGCTGACTTAATGATTTGCAACATATGGTCATCTTCCAGAACAGAAGTAGCAGGTATATACAGTATTACCAGCAGTGACTGTATGATAGGACAAGGAGTAACAGTTTTAAACTAAAAAAAAGTAGGTTTAGATTAGAAATAAGAAAGAAATTCTTCACTATGAGGGTGGTGAGGCCCTGGCACAGGCTGCCCAGCAAAGCTGTGGCTGCCCCATCTCTCAAAGTGCTCAGAGCCAGGTTGGATGGGGCTTTGAGCAGCCTGGTCTGGTGAAAGGTGTCCATGTCCATGGCGGGAGACTAGAACCGGATGGTCCTGAAGGTCAATTCCAGCCCAAGCCATTCACTGATTCACTGATTCTGTGATTTCCATGTGACTCAAGCGTCAATGAAGACTTCCTGATAATCCATTGTTCTGACTGTTGATACTGTCAGCTTTCCCCTGGGGACCACTGCCTCTCTGTGTACATAAGGTTCTGAGGTTTTTTTTTGTGTGCTTGGGGGGAAAAAAAAGAGGGGTGCTGTACATCAAACAGTTTGAGGAGAGCTGTTGCTGACTACACTTAGTTCTTGTTCTAGCATGTATTCCTGAATTTTCCCAGGACCTCTCTTATCCTGTGCGTCACATATTTGCCTGTGACGTGAGAAGGAAGCTTTTTTAGATTTCAGACTGTGCATGTACAAACAGTGCCTAGGGTACTGGAGATCCCTGGCTTTGTCATGAATCAATGACAAAGGCTTTGACTTAGGAGTCAGGAGACCTAACTTGGCTGTTCTGCTACTGACTTGTTCTTGCCCATGATCACATCTCTTCATATTTCTAAGCACACTTCTTGTAGAGAAGGATCAGAGTATGTCCTTTCCTTGCAAAGCACTGTGAACCCAGATGGTACTAGTAAATGGCAATAGAAGGCCAAAGAAATAATTGGATAAGATAGCATTTTATAGTAATGTGTGGAGTACTGAGTCAAAGAAATGGAGAAATTAAGTATTTAAAGAACCATTTAAAGGAGAGTTTGATTTTGTCAGGGCTTTAATCTGATAGCCAGAATCTTTAAGGAGAATTGCTTATTGTAGTCTTCTGATGTTAATATTATCTTTTGTAGATGGAGTGTTGTCATTACTGTGTGAGCACCTTGTAATCACTGTTGTGTTGTTTATCTCAAAAGAAAGTGAATGTGAGCTCCCTGATTTACAGCTGTGGCAGTGCTTTCTAACCCGTGATATTAAGAGCCTGGAAAATCAGAGCACTAAACTGCTTTGGTGGCAGAAATGGTAATAAGTAATTACATGGCATGGGAGGTCTATGGAAGAGCAGGGAATTAAACCTAGGATCTCTTATGTTGTAGGCTAAGGCCTTAATAGCCTCAATAATTGGATTATCTCCTCACTAAAAGTTCTGGCCTATAACGTTGAGCAGAACAAGTGAGAATTCACTTCGCTCTTGAGTGGTACAAAGCTCTGAAACTAAAATCAAATTCCCCTGCCAGGAAGATGTGATTAGGTGTAGGTACTAAGAGGTTCTCTACAAATGTGTGTATGTAGGTTTAGAGAGCGCTTGATCAGCCTGCCTTCTTAAAGATCTTCATTATAAACAAGGATAATAGGTTTTAGGACCCGTTTCATGGATGCAGTTGTTTTGTTTTGCTTTCATTTACCATAATTGTTTATCACCAATTTCCCCTCATCAGAAACCACCTGATTTCTGAAGTTTGCATCCTGTTCATCTTTGCAGTTTCCTGATAATGACCAAGATATGTTCTTAGGCCCTCATTTAGAGCAGTGGGTGTTACTGGTGTGTTTTTGAGCACCGGTACCAAGGAAAACAAAAAGAACCTCAGTGCTGAGGTTCAGAACCTGAGACCATGCTTAGAATTCAAATCAGAAAGATTTGGGCTCTAAAAGAGGTTTTCTTTTTCTGTTTATTAATGGTTTGGGGTTTGTCCTTGATACTGTCATTGAAGTGCTGGAAGCAGGGCAGAGCTAAATCAGTGTGTAGATGGACAGGATTTGGATGGAATCAGTACTCCCAGAGCAGGGAACTGGGAAATCCCAAACCCCGTATATGTACGGTACCTTGCATGACTGGAGTGAGTCACTGGGAAATTTAGGGAATAGTGGGTTCAAATCAGGCAGAGTGAACTCAAACTGAGGTCTTCTGCTTCTTGGGCAAGCAAGTCCAATTGGGCATGGATTTGCTTGTGGGCAGAATGGACCTGGAGAAAAGGAGAATTACTGCTGGATGGTTTTAGACTACTTTATCTCAATCTGAATAGAAGTTTTGCTTTGATTACGATCCTTTCTTCCCCTCTCCCTCAAAAATTCTATTTCTCCATTGCTCTACCCGTAGCAACAAAGGTATGCCAGAGGAGCACTGGCCCTAGTGCTACGCGATCTGTGCCTGTAAAAGAAACTCTTTCACGTACTCTGCTATCAGCTAAGTAATCACCAGTGTCTGATGACGAAGAGGCTGTGAAAGAGAAACTTTGTGAGCAGGCAGGGAGCAGAGACTGCTGGACCGTATCTTTTACGGTGAGAGTGCAGCTGGGATTTGCTTTGTTACTGCACGTTGACGTTTTGAATTTGTGAATTGTTACTAGCAAAAAGTGCTTGAGCAAAAAAAGTGGCTTTCCAGGCAGCTGGAGGCTTGGGGATTAAGCTGAGTGAATTGCAAAATGAAATACAACCCTCTTGTTTCCCATAAGCAGGGTGATATTTTGGCTGCGTGTTTCACTTGCTTCGCGTATGACTTTTTCGAATGCAGTGCAGTCACACTGTGTTTGTAACAGGAGGGCTTGTTTGGAGGGGGGATGGAAGGGACCTAGTGAGAACTGGAGCTCAAAAGTGGAGTAATGGGAAGTAAATTCACAGGAAAAGCTGCAGGGATTTTCCTTGGTGTCAGATGAGGAGAGGAGGACAAAGTCTATTGAGTCACTCCATGGACTAATCCTCTGAAGTAGCAGTGGTTGGCCCAAAGGTTTGGAAATTTGGATGAGGATTTGCAACTTCGATGTTTTTGCTCTCTGAGCCAAGTGACAGCACGGGTTAGAAAGCAGTATCTCCCTGGGGAGGTGTTAACAGTGCTCTGCCTTCTGCACCCTGAGTTTCGGAACCTGTCGTAGCTGAGTTCAGTGAAGCTGAGGTTGTCTCTTAGCGTTTGTGTACCACTCTCCAGTCATAATGTCAGCTCTGAAATGCTTCTGGTCTAGCTGAAATACTGCTTCAAAAAGTGAGTCTTGGGCACGTGGCTGGGCGTTCTGGGGACGCAAGTCAGACTAATGCCTGTTCGCCCTCCAACTGGTTAAATACAGGTACTTTGGAGGAAGCACCACCGGAGTTAAGCAAAAAGGGTGATTCCCCTTCTGAGAGGTTTTCTTGTGAAAAATAAACATCAGGCAAGAGAAGAGGAAGATGCAGAGGAAGCTGGTTGTGGTTTCAGTAGTCCGGCGCAGGTAGAACAGCACAGAGTAGTACTGATGCAGGATTAGCACGATGAGCATTATTGTAAGGATTGGGAGAGATGGAAAGATAAGTGATCTCAGTTGAGAAAGCAAACCTGATCCGTATCTCGGAGAAGAAACGACGTCAGCAATACAGTGAACAGGATGCAAAAGCAAAACTTGAAGTTTATCTGTTTTTCTAGAGAATAATAGCCTGGAAGTGATGCTGAGTCAAAAGGGAAGTGCTCTGGTCTCTGCTGCTTTGTGCCACTGAGTTCAGTTCCCCCCTCTGGCTCATGTGGCATTCTGTGAACTCTGACACTACCACTGAGGTGTGAACACCCACCCTGTGCTCCCTTAGGCTTTGCTTTTGCAGCCTTGCTTCAAATCCCCTTTCTGTTGCTAAGTTAACATCAAGGGGCTGTAGTGTCTGTGAGTCGGTGCTTCAAGCTCGGATGTAGAGGTGATGATGCTCTGTGGGTCAGCCGAAGCCAGGTCCAGCTCTGAGCCCAAGTGTTATGGACACGTTTTTGGCTTTTGGAGCACAAGGTGATGGAGTTGGGATTTTGTGCCTGGCTTTCAGCAGCAGCCAGGAGCGAGATTGTGTGGGAGCAGCAGGAGGGGGAAGTGGTTGAATGTTAGGAAGCATTTCTTCTCAGGAAGAGCAGTGATGCAGTGGCACAGCTGCCCAGGGAATGGTGGGGTCACCATCCTTGGAGGTGTTCCAGAACCATGGAGATGTGGCACTGAGGGATGTGGGCATGGTGGGGGTGGGCTGGGTTGGACTTGGACGATGTCTTTTCCAACAGGAACGATTCTGTGATTCTATGAATGTGCCACACTTTAAATCCAACCCCATGGCCTCCAGACCTTCAGACCTTCTAGATCAGGCTTCAAGGTCTGATCTAGAAGGAAAAGCCTCTTGTCCCATTTCTGTGAGCCCATGACAGACCAAAGACGAGAAACTCAAGTATTTCTGTTAGTTCCTTAGCACTTTTGGCTTGCTCGTACAGCTAGTACTTACAGCAGTATTCAATACCAAGAGCTCGCTGGCAGTGTAACTCAGCCCTCTCTCCTAGGAGGCAGCACACACAGCTTTTTCTGGAGAGCAAAAAAGCCACTCAGGAATGCTGCAGTGCAGATGGCACCAAGTCACTTAATTTTCAGTGGGAAAGAGGTATTGGGGCCCTTTCACAACCGTTCAGCCAACGTTCAGCTTGCTAATTAAAAAAGCCGCTCAAATCTTTCTGTAGGAATTTGTCATTCCTTTGGTGCCCAGAGGAGTGAATACAAAGCTGCCTTAGGTCCCACTGTCACTTAATGTCAGAGCAGGCAGGGCCGCAGGAGGATTTCCTACCATGTAGTGCTGGTGGCAGGTGTGTAATCATTTGTGCGTGGCTCCAGAGGCAAGTTCTGTCCAGCTGGGGAGGGGTGAAGCATGCATATTGCTGGAAATGAGGCCAACTTCTGCCTAAAAAAGAGGTTGACTTAGGGAGCTTGGGTAGTCAGTTGTAGAAGTGCTTTGTGATGGTTGGTTTTTTTGTTTTCATATGTAGAAAAATGTTAAATAACAGTAGAAAAAGGGTGGGTATGTTAGAGTTTTATTCTTCCCTAAATCTGCAAGTAGTGCTAGGCCAGGAAAAGCTAAATGTTCTGTGTTCCTTCCCCTTCTTCCAGTGAAAATGAGCAGTGTTTTTCTTTGTTTCAATACAGCTATGAACAGTGACTCCGAATGAGATAGAAATGTTAATTACTGTTATTTTTGTGCGTGTAAGAGTTAAATCCAGGAGTCTGTGGGGAGTACAGATTGAGGATAATAATCTCCCGCTATTGTGAAGTAATTCTTAGGAACTTCAGTTAACCCACATGCCCAGAGCACAGGGCAGGTCAGTTTGGCTGTATGCAGGATAACTGTTCCAGCAAAGCCCTTGGAGATTTGGGCTGTGCTACAGAGCTTACTGTAACAGGCTGAGAGGAAAGAAGATTGGAGAGAAACAAAACAAATACCCCCAGGGCACTCCACACAAGCGTGGCAGCAGAAAGCAAAGTGAGGACTGAGCTGACTGCAGGAGTGAACTGCATGGTGAGGGGATAACATCATGGGCACCCAAAGTCTTGGTGAGCGTCCCTCTTGTGTGTGCTTAGCTTATTTTCAGGAAGGTTTTCTGGTCGGTGAGCACTCAGAGCTGAACCAGACTAGCCTCAAGGCTGTAAGTAACTTGAAAATGTCATTAATGTGAAGAGAAGGGAGAGGCCAGGGTTCTTGCAGCAGAAAGACTTAGGGGCAGATTTTAACATAATCTAAGCAAACAGCCTGCAGTGACAGAGGAGTGGAAGGAAAGGGCTGGTTTTTAGACATCTGAGTGGAGGGATGTGCATGCTCCAAGCTGCCTGCTCTCCACAGCTGCTCCCTGAATGTCAGCACGGAGGATGAGGTCTTCTGAACTGTTCTTAGGAGATGTTCCTTCTCTTCATGCACTGTGCTTGCTTGCAGTCCAGCACACCTGGATAGTGGGAGGTCAGAACTAGTAGGAACTGTCATCAGCTCAGACACCATGGTAGGTGTCTGAATCCTCCCTGCATGCTGCAGCAAGCAGTGCATGACTCAGAGCACCTTTGCTGTACTTGGCTTGGCACATGCAAGCACAATACGTATGTGCTTCTCACCGTCTTTCTGCCTTGCCTTTTCCCTCAGCCCTGGGCAGTCAGTTTGGCCGCAGTGTGAGCAAGGCCAGACCTTTGTGCTTGTGCCCCCCTGTCCTCACCTAAATGTTGAGAAGATGTGAAGCAAGGCAGCCAGGTGGTGATGGTATAATGTTGCCCACATTTCTTGTTCTCTGCTGCACAAGGCGCGTGGCTCTTCTTTGCACTTGCATCCTGCAGATCTGAGCTGGGCTCTTTCAAACAGACAGAAAAATGCACATAATCTGTTCCACATGCGGTGCTGGAATAGTCAGAATGAACCTGGCTTTGAATGAACCAGATGCTGGGAGTGTTTTTTAAACAAAGATTAAAAGGAAAAGGAACAACACAGTGGTGGACCCACTGAAATCAAAGAGGGAGTGAGATGGGCTCATTGCTTTATCCTCAGAGCCGAGGAGCCAGCTAACAGGGGCAGATATTAAAAATGCCTTCAAATATTCCAATAAATTATTCTCCTTGGCATCCCTTCAGAGCTGGCCGGCTCCATAAATCCCTTTCACAGTTTGATTAAGCTTTGGCTGTCACACTCGGGCAGATATTTGAATCTCTGTGAAACTCTATGCCGGATCTGTGTAAACATTTTTTCTTTGTTTTGTTTTCAAAAATGCTTTCATCTTGCATTTCCTGGTTGGCTCTGGAGCCTCCGCAGGAAAAGCAGGACCCTGGAGCCGGTTGTTTCCCAAGCAAGAAGGAATTCTGCAGCTTTAAACAATCTCTCGTCTGAACCATTTATGCAATAAACATGTGGTGTGGTTAAGTGACAGGGCCGAGTGAGCTCCACCGCAGACTGTTGTCTTACCTCTTTTGCCTGAGCTTGCATCTCCATTACTATGTAATGTCCCTTTGCCATGTAATTCTTAAAAAGCAAGCAGTATTCCCCAGTGATTTTAATCTCTTCTGTTGATTGATCACACCTCTTTCCGATGTGTTCCTCTTCCCCGCAGTAATAGCCTCATGCTTCTGAATAATTCACCGTGAAGGAAAGCTAATGCCATCCATGTATAGCCTGCCAATGCCAAATTCATCTTGAAGTTGTCATCGGATCTTTTACCTTTCCTTTCTCAATAGGCTGAAATTGGCTTCTTATTTAAGCCCACAGCATGCAAGCTCAGATTTGCTTCACAACAAAAGCTCCTAACCCTGCCTATTGTTGTGGCAATTATGATTCATCCTTCTCTTTCCTGCCAGAGATTTAAAAAGAAAAAAAATAATGAAGCAGCATTCATTGTGCCAACTTTCCACTTTCTTTTTCTTTTTTTCTGCTTGCTCTTGGTGCATAGGAAGTGGCAATTCCTGTGGTCAAGCCTAAAACTTGTGGCCTGGGCTGACTGCTTAGCTCTGCCACGGATAAACACAGTGATTATAGACCCTCAAGAGTGTTTTGGTGGAGTTCATTAAAATGTAATCTTGGGGAAGGGCCGAGAATTCCCTTGAGAACCCGGCTGCCACCTGGACATGGGAATAACCACTCCTCGCTTCCAGCTGGGGCCATCTCTGCCCATGGAGAGCCAGTGCATCCAACTGGGGGGTCTCAACGCTCCCCTCGGGCCGTAAATCTCCAATTGTCCCGGCTGTTCAGGGCTGTAGGTCTTTCTGTCCACTCGTCTTCCCAGTGTTGACCTTTCTGACCCACTGTGTCTTTTCAGGAACTTTGAAATTAAAAGAATTGAAATATAACCACGACCATGAAAGAGCTCCTTTGAAGTATTTTCCTGTGATATTTTTTTTTTCCTAATTGGCCTTTACAGGTTTGTCTGGGGCACTTTAGTCCCCTTTGTACTTGACCCTATGTAAATAGGCCACCCAGGGTTGTGTAATAAATTCCCGGCTCCTCTTGACAAGACTATCAGAAAAGGATTAATTGTTTTCCCGTGCAACCCTTGGGAGATCTTAGAGCTGGTTAAAAGGAGAGTGGGATCATGCCCCTGTCTGTTAATGAGCGCGCTGCTCATTCCCTCTGCACGTTTGTGTTACTCTGATTGATGTATTGATTTAGTAATTGACCTGCCTATCCCCGTGGTGTATCCATAATCCAAGTGGGGCACTCTAACAACAGCAGCTCCAGGCAGCCCATACGGCAGGTGACCCATGTGGGAGCTGGGTTGTGCCCATTCGCTCTCAAAACACAGATTGATAGAGTGACATCTTGACTCAGCCCTATTTTAAATAATCTGATGACTAAAGTTAATTTCTCTGTATTATTTATTAGATGAGTACCAAAGTCAGGAGTGTCTAAAATCACTAGCTATCATCATGGCCCGGTATAAAGCTCCTGCGTCTAATGTTTGTGGCCTTTTCATTCTGCATTAGTGTGGATGAGTTAAATTGGGTGGGAGGAGGCAGGGAGGCAGATTTCAACACAGCAAGGAGGTTTGTAACTATTCAAGCAGTATTATTTTTGGCCCAAGTCTCACCTAATGATAGTGAGCAAAGTTGAACCTCCAGGAAATGTGGAGCCAGGTGCGCCCATCCCATATGTGAGGTGCTCTATCTACCTTAGTTTATTTAGGAGCAAGGCTGACAATTGATTTTTACCTCCCTTCCCATTCCTTTTTTTATCTGGAGAGGGAAGTAACTGAGACTTCACATTCTGTCTTTCTCTCTTCCTCCAATTCCCCCTTAAAATGCTCTCAGAGCAGCCTTGTACTGTGGCCTGGCACTGAGCTCACCAGACCCATTCAGCACTGGAGGATTTCACCCGCTCACAGTTCTGTCACCAAGACCCTGGGATGGGGTCATGGTGCCACGTGCACGTGTGGATGGTATCCTGACTCACAATGGATTGCGCTGGTGCAAGTCATGGCTTTTAGCAATCGATCCTGCTGTGTGCAGGGTGGAAAGCTGAAATGTTGCATGGCCATTAGTGGCTGCTGTCAGAGCAAATCCTGAGGCGGCACTCGAAAGTGGTCAGTGGGACCAGGCTGTGGTACGACAGCAATGGAGGGTGGTAGGAGCCTTGCCCAAGAGAGCAAAATGCAAGGCTGGCTCAAAAGAGCAGCTTTTCATTTAAGAAAAAGAAAAGAAATAAAAAAGTCTCTCTGCTATACTAAAGCCTCTTGACTTCCAGTCATTAAAAATAATACAGACGTTGACAACCGGAGCCATAGAGCCATCTTTCTTCTCTTTGTTAGAGGTGGATGAGGGGCAGTGAAACCCCAGACTGCGGGTCTGTTTGCCTTACATAATGGGCGACCAAACTGTTTTCAGCAACTGCAGCATTCCGTCAGGAGATTCATGGAGGGAAACCTTAATTAGAGTAATTGCTCTATTTATGTAACGATTCCCTTTTGTGTGAGATCAAATGGATCTTTGAGAAATCTTATTTCCTTTCGAGTTAATTTCTGCCCTGTTAGTTGAGCATATGAATCTTAATGAACACGAGCGTGTTCGGTATCTCGCGATCTCCCCTCTGTCCCTCATTACTAGAGGGGAGAACGTGGGGCCTTAACCTTCTGTGCTGCTGCTCTGCACTTGGATAGCAACACAAGGAGCACCAACAGGCGGGAAAAGTTAATGCTGTGAACTGGCAAATCTCTCTTGCTTCTGACAGCTTGGGATTGATGATTGCATGGGCACAATCCTGAAGAAATCAACTACAAATCCACTTTTACACAGGTGGATAGTGGTAGGATGGGGGGGGTGGTTTTGAACTAAAAGAGTGGAGATTTAGGTTAGATGTTGGGGAATTTTTTCAGTCTGAGGGCAGTGAGGCGCTGGCACTGCTGCCCAGAGCTGTGGGCTCCCCATCCCTGCAGGAGCCCAAGGCCATGGATGGGGCCCTGCGCAGCCTGGGCTGGTGCCTGATATAGTAGCTGGCAGCCCTGCCTGCATCAGGGGGGTTGGAACTGGGTGATCTTTGTGGTCCCTTCCAACTCAAGCCATTCTGTGGTTCTACAATTCTGTAGTTCTGTGAAGAAGATTCTGAGGCAAATAGAAGTTATCATGGTAAGGAGGTAGGACTGAAGATCTGCTCTCATACCCACGGCAGGCTGCCCTGGGCTCAGCAAAGCAAAGCAGGAGTTCCTCTGGTTCTGTCCTCCCAGTCTGCAAGATGGGGAATACTGTGGGCTTGCATTTAACAGATGCGTTGCTCGGGGGCAGTGCTTTCTCTTTCAAGGTGAATGCACTCTGCCAAATGCAGCAGAGTGCTGGGGGGAGCTGGTGCATCCAAGATGTTCTTTAACACAAGAAATAACAATGGAATCCTTTTCCAGATGGCTGACAGTGTGAAAGGAATGATTGTATTCCTGGAGTGCATTTCTTCTGTAGAGGGGTCTGGGTTTGTTACCGTTTTCCTAGAACATGAAGGAACTTCATGTAATCTATTCACCATAATATTACTCACAGCGTGAATTATCCTGATGCAAGTAGCATGCAAATGAATTACATAAAAACCTATCAGAATGTCACAATTGAGAGAAGGAACCTGTAAATTCTAGGAAATGAATGCCTGTGAACATCTGCCTTGTACAAACATCCCCTCACAGGCCTCCAAGCCATTGCACTCATTTACACATGCTGCCTCTTGAGACGAGAGCTGCAGCACTACACGTGGGCAGCGCTGGAGAAGCACAGTACAGCCCTGTCCTGCAGCTGGGGGACTCCAACCCTTCCCAGCATGATCCTAGCAATGTGGGTCCCTGTGCCCCGTCAGCCGCCGCGCTCCCTCACCTGCCCATGGGCCAAGCTCCTGGGGCTGACACAGATTTTTCCCACTGCTTGGCACTGCTGTTTCTGCATTTTTTCCTTATAACTTCACACGAGGGCTAATCTCCACCTCTTCACTTCTTGTCGTGGCTTGCTGCATTTTCCTTCAGTAAATGTTTTCAAATGGTTTCATGAAGTCATGTTCTTGGCTCTTTCCTGCTGCTGGATTTGGCTGTGCTGTTGCCGAGGGGTTAGCTGAGGTCAGCGAGAGCCCTGCTTCAGTCTGCCCTAAGGGACCCAGTCCAGGGGTCCTCATCCCCATGGCTGGATGTGATCACAGCCAAGGCCTGGTGGCCAGGTTCAAGTTGAACACTGTTTGACTTGCTATTGGTTTTGCTGGGAGGCCTTCTGATTTTTGGTGATGAAGTGTCTCTTTTTGCTAAGGAACATTTCTAGTTTGCTTTGTTGGTGTTACTGTTGGAGTTCTTTCTGAGTTTCTTCATTGGTCATTCATTGGTGACATTCATTATGGATTGTGGATAATCATGCAAAATTAGAGATAATAAACACTGGGAGATTACATTTTGCCATGAAAAACTTTCTGCAGAGCATCTTCTTTCACCACCTGCAAGAACTCTGGAGAGTTGTACTTGGAAGGACACTTAGGACTACCCAACCTGAGCCTAGCTGTGAAGCACTGACCCCGGCCTTTCTGTGGATGCCAGGAGCAGCCAACACTTTGTAAGGCTTTTTCCAGCCCCAGAGCCTGGCTGTTTCTGAATGCAGCTAAAGGTGAGCTGCATTTCCAAAAAGCTTTCCCTTGCACAGCCTGCCCTTGGGCAGAGGGCAGCATCTGTGCTCTGGGCACACAGCTCTACCTGTCCTGCTTGCAATCTACCTGGTTGCTTACATGGTCAGAGCTGTGGGTACAGGCTCCAGGTACTTACTTCAGAGATGAAAGCTGGGCTCGTCATTAAGTTCCTCAGAAATCCCTAGTTCTTTGTTTGCTGTGCTCTAAGTGCCATCAGATACCAGAGCCGTTTTGAGACAGGCCTTCAGATACTGCCCTATTGCAGCAAAGAAATGTCAGTGCTGCCTCAGGTAGAGAGAGAGGAGAGTTTGTGGACTTTAAGCTTTGGGGGGTCATTACATTCTTCTTTCTTTCTGACCCCTTGCATAATGCAAACTGCATCATCCAGTTTTCTGTCAGTGCAGTAATTTCTGGTGAATTCAGGTAGGGTTAGAGTGGGTTAGCCGTATGTTCTAGTGGAAACTGACTTCAACAATGCCATATATTAATTTATATCTCTCATACAGGACAGCAGGTGCAAAACCAGTGCTCTTTCTGTTGGAGTCACGGGTTGCACACCTGATTTTCAGCCCAATTGCCTGGTAAGGACTGGAGTTGCTTCCCAGATAAGACAGCCCAACCTTCGCCAGGCTGAGGCAGACCTGCTGCTTCCAAAATTCACCAGGAGATTTCATGTAAAGGAAGAGCAGCAATGGCTGATACCTGGCTTTCTGTCACAGCAGCTGGATGTGGAGGTATATGTACATCCACAGGCCGAGTGATCTGACAGGGAGCTGTGGCTGCCCAGAGACAGGAGCGTGTTTCATGCCCTGCATGCTGACTTTTGGAGGCAACGTTTTCAGTGCCAGTTCCCATGCACAGATGCGGTCAAGAGGTCTCAGCACAGTGTACAGTACATTTATCAGGGTTGGAAGTTAACAATAAGAGGTTATCCTTTGAAATTATATCCCACCCTTTTGCTGAAGCAGGTTGTTAGAGTTTGACTCCCATGAAAGAGAAGCCTCTTCATGCTACACTGATACTCCTTATGGAATGCCTGATATATATTCACTCCATTAGCTCACTTCAGAGGGTTGCACTATCTGAGAAAGAAGCTATTGGGAGTTTGAAAAACCTTGCCAAAATGTTTTGGGTGCTGGTGGGTGACTCTAGCACCCTGCTTTTACAGATGAAGAGAGGCAGCAGCACCGACCATGTCCTGCTGGCTAGGGATGGTGCTGCTTGATTGGGTATCCCATCCATCAGCTGACTGCTTTTGTGGTGAGGATTAATTCAGAGTGTTTCTGCAGCAGTCCAGCATCACTCTCAGCAGCCAGTGAGGAGAATGTGTTACAGCAGTGGGTGAGTTTGAAGTGTTCACTCACCTCTTTCCTCCTCTGCACAGCAAACATGGAGCAGATGGAGCCTAGAGTTGCCTGATGCCTGGTGTCAGCTGAGGTTTCTCAATACATGGGTTGAGTGCACAAACCAGAGCTAGCTGGTCAGCTCTAAACAGTCTTTGTTTTGACTCTCAAGTTTTGTTTTTTCAGAGTCCAAAACAACCCACCTCAAGGAATGGCACTTGGCTAATCCTTATCCTAACAAAAGGGGTGTTTTAAGCAGTGAGGAATGCATTTACATTGGCTCTCAGCTAGTAGCGTCGGATGCCTTTGCTTGGTGCAATTTTGGCATCATTTTGAACAAAGCAAGCAAACAGGAATATAAACACACTTTTATATCCCGGGGCCCTGAACTGTTCTGGGAATGAGCAGTCCAGTTTAGGTTTTGGTCTCTTATGGTTGAGCACGAATGGGAACCTAAGAAAAACATGTTAACTTTCCAGAGATTAAGTCTTACATGATTTTTCCTTACACACATGTTTAGCAAAAGCTTCCTGGTGTAATGGTGCTGGTGGTAGGTCAGGAGACATGGGCCTTGTTCCCAGCTCTTTCTCTCCTCTTTGCCTTTTCTTTTGGACTCTTTCAGTCTTTACCACCCCCAGAACCAGCGAGCTCTGATCTTGTTTGAGCTTTCTAGACATTCCAGCAATGCAAATCAGAGCTAGTGAGGTGCAGATATCCATCTGTGGGGACAAAGATCTGGGCAGGGAATTTCTAGAGAAACATAGGCTTACCAGAAGATTTCTGGCCTGTTTTGCAAACCAAAGAAGTTTAGTTAAAGACTTGCAAAGGCTTGTTTGAACCAAGTCTCTGAGAGATTTTGGTTGGACCTATTTCTGGTTTGGAAACCAAAATATTGTCTGGAGATCAGAATTACACAGAAATTTTGGGCCAGAGTCTCTTGGGAAGCAAATTGTGTTTGGTTTCTGTTGGTAGGAAGGGACAGAAATGGGTTGAAAGGGTCAGGGGAAAACAGAAGTTGTCCTGTTCCTTTGGCTTGGCCCTGAAAAAGCTGCGTGAGTGAAGAATCCAGAGAGAGCATGTGGACGCCCTGGCTGGAGAGAGCCATGCTGGTTTGCTCCTGTCCTTGTGATGGCTCTTACAACCTGGATGCACTCAGTGGTGCTTTGTATTGATGGTTTGGGGTGGGATGGTGGAAAACAGCTCTGCAGTAGGGAATGCAGCGGCAGTACCTGTCCTGAGAGGGGTCAGGACAGGGGGAGGTCACATTGGAGCTGGGGTTTTGTGCCAATTTAGCAGATTCTGGGGTCCTGTGAGGTCTCTGAGCTGCAGATATCCCCTCATCTTTGGCTCTGAAGGCCCCCCCGGACAGAGCACTGGGGAGTACTCTAGCAGTCTTCTTTCTTCTCCCTGTCATCTCTCTAGGCAGGGAATGACCAGACTTTTTATCCTCTCGGCCTAGGAGAGTTTGTCCCTGCTGAAAAGCTCCTGCAGTCGGAAACAAGATGGCTTCTTGCTGCGTCTCCCCTTCTTTTCATTCCCCCACAGCCCAGATGCAGCAGACTTGGTCGTTCCCGAAACAGTGACCGATTGTCTGGTTTGGCTGGTTCAGCTGTTTGCTAAACATAATGCTCTTTCATCTTCGAGGAAATCGTCTGGACACCTCCACCAGCGTGGAGCTTGCTTTATGTTGCTGTTTCAATAGGCAAATAAAAGCGGCTATTTTCCCAGCTTAAACATAACCTGGTTTCTCCAATGAGCTAGAAATACTTGGGGGGAAGGAAAAGATTGTGTGTTACTGAGTTTTTAAGAACTGTAATCCTAAGTTAACAAGCACACTAGCTCTTTTCCTGTCTTGGGAAGGATTCTTCTCCTCCCCCAGTATTTCCCTTCCCCTTAAGAAATATCTGTAGCACTCACTTCATCATTCTTGTCAGGACCTAACGAGGGCAGCCACCAATGCCCTCTCACACTGTGTGCATGGTCTATGGCTTTCCTTTTGCTCCTTGGGCAAATCAGGGTGCTTTGGCTGAAGTTTCAGATTTCTTTTCACTAGTAGCAGAGTAAAGCGTGTTACAAAAGGTAAAGGAAAGGAAACCTTCTTTTGAAGTTTCACCACTGAGAGGAGGAGACAGTCACCTGTAAGTATTCATCTGCTCAAGGTTTTGGGAACTCTGAAAGCCAATGCCTTGCTGGTTTTTCTGTTTCCCAAGATGACAGGAAGGAAAGCGTAGGCTTCTGGCTGCGCTTCAGCGGGCTGAGGCTTAGGAAAAAGGCACAGCTCAGGACAGGCTCTCATCCAAAGCCTGGCTGGCGGGTGAGCAGCATTGAGTGAGAGCTTGTATTCCTCAGAAATTAATACAGAAATAAATAACACCCCAGACACTGTGTAACATCTGTAACGTTACAAGCGATGCACTTCAACTTTCTTTTCTTGTTGTGGTTACCAAAGTTTTGAGTGAAATAATAAGAGACCAAGGAGAAATACACCCAGATTTCTTCCTCTAGAGAATGAGTCAAGTTCCTTGCATGCAGTTCCAGTACAATGAAATTGAGAGGTCTGGCCAGCAACTGGGTTCAACAGGAAAGCTGAGGACAAGCTTTTGTGCCACTGCTAATAGGTCTTTCTCCCGTGGTCCCACCGGACAGGAGGAAACAAACAGCCCTTTTTGTTTTGCAGTTCATGACGAAGAACCCCAGCATGCGGCTGGGCAGCACAGCGCTGGGTGGTGAGAGCGCGATCCTGCGGCACCCCTACTTCAAAGAGCTGGACTGGGAGCTGCTGAACCAGCGCCAGATGGAGCCACCGTTCAGACCCCGAATTGTACGTGGGAAGGAGTGGTGGGGGAAAGAAAGGGGTCTGGTTTTGGTTTGTGTCTTCTGGGGCTTTTAAGCAGGTTTATTGCTGTGACATCCAAAAGGTGGAGGAGGAAGTGCAGCCTTGACTCGAAAGCCCTGGTCTGGGAAGCAGGAGGTGAGGTCTCTGGTCTTGGCGTGGCTGCTGGCTGGACAAGCGACGTTGTCCAGATTGCTTTTCCTCTCCATGCTGGATTTTCAAAGTCAGCTCAGTGCCAGAAGAGGCAGGTTTGTAAAAGCAGGTGCTGCAGGTCAGGCACCTAACTACCCTTTGCCTTGCCCACATGTAAAACAGAGGAAGTAATCCTCATTCTGCCTGCTCCACCAGCAGTGCTGCCCATTTTCCCAGTGGTGCCACATGTCCCAAATGATGCTCTGTGATGTTCTTTCCTGTGGAGAGACTTTCCAGGGTTCTCTCTATGGCTTCACTGCCTTTGAAGTTATCATTTAGGCTGGCTATGTCTCGTGCTGTGGTCACGCTGCTAACTGTTAATGGCAGTGGGCAGCTCGGTCCTGCTCCACAGAGCTCAGTGGGTGCAGGATAAGGCGTCCTGGGGAACTGCAGCAGTACAGGGTCAGCCACTTGATTGGTTTTTAACCTTAATCAAAGACTAAGGGATCCTCCTTAGCGCATCCATGATCTGGGCCAAATATGGAAACATTAGACTTACGTGTCAGTAAAACATCTTGTTCTGGATGCAGGGAAAACTCGTGCCTTGTCAAAATGTGTCACGAACCCACTTTGTGTGTGTACATTGTAAACAGTCCCACTTTGTCTGGTGAAGCTAGGAGTCCAACACCTGGAGTCAAGCCATTTGTCTTCCTGAGACCTCATAATTCGTCATCGTGCTGGTTTAATGACTGCACGTAGAGGAGTGTACCCCCCAGCAAGCCCAGCTGAAACATTGCAGATGAGGAAGGACTGTGTGGAGTCAGCTAATTGGAAACACTGCTGATGGACAATTTTGAATGGCTTGATCTGTGCTAACACTGGAGGAAAGGGACTGATTTATGTACCCTGTCCTGCTGTATCAAGGCAGGCAACCCGTCAGCAGCAGTATCAGTTAAATCAGTGAGAGGTTTGCCTGTCAAAAGCCTGCAAAGACTCTAAAAGGCTTTACACTGTAAGAGGCTCTGAGGGGCACTCAGCTGCTCCCAGTCCAGCCCCAGAAAAATCTCTCTGTGAGCTTTGTGGAGGTAACGGTTCATTGCACTCCAGACTGGACTAAAGATGCAAAGCGAGTATCAAGCAGATGCTGCATATTGTGACATCTCTTCCCTTTGTCTTTTTCATTTGACAGAAATCCAAAGATGACGTGAGCAACTTCGATCCCGATTTTATAAAAGAGGAGCCCATTCTGACTCCCATTGAAGAAGGAATTCTTCCGATGATAAACCAGGATGAATTTAGAAACTTTTCATTCACAAGCCCAGAACTGCAGCAATAGCTACGACTCTGAGGAAAGGCTGCTTAGAGGACTGGGGGGAATGAAATGAAAACCAGGTTTGCCAGAAATTTCATTCTCAAGGAGTAACAGTGCACTGACTTTACGTGATACAGCGGCACCACCGTCAACATTACCTTAATGTGAAATCGAAACCTTCCTGTGTTTGTAGGATTTATTCAGCTCTTGGATCAAATATTGACAGGGTGGAACAAATGTGATATTGTAAATAGCTGCTGCAGATGGAGAATTGGATGCTGAGCTAGTTGGCTCAGCCTGAACGTCATCGCTTGCAGCAAATTCGAGGAGTTGACATGAGCACGAAACAAGTGTCTTGCAGCTCTGAGCCAAACAGACTTGTCATAATTCTGATTGTTTGCAAGGCTGTTCTGTGGAGTCCCAGCACTGTCCAGCGTTTGAGAGCCACGATCCAGCATCCCGTGGCCTGATTGAACCAGATATTCCTGCTGACTTTACCCGTTTCTGAAGTATTTATTTCTTTCCGAAGGACAAATGACTCTCTTTGCCGCTGTTTGGGTTTGCAAGTGAAATATTTCATTGTGCTGACTGGCAGAAGGAAAAAAACCAAGTGCCCCGTGCCCACACAGACTCTTCCAAATCAAAAGGAAGTCACGTGCTCGTTGTGTTTTACCGTTCGTGCGATATGAAAAGTTTCAGTGTTGCATTCTGTGAAATGCCTTTTTACATCATGCATCTTCAATGCTCCATTCTTTGCCTCCCAGCTGTTTTCAACTATAATGTAACCAGTAAAACCTTACTGTTTGTTTAGGCCCATTCTATTTAATTATGCTATACAGAGCCCCTTTTGTGGGTTTAGTGCCTCATTAAAATTTTGATCCTAAGTGGTATTGCTTAATTGATTGGTGGCATTATTGTGATGGGAGCTGCAAGCTGGGAAATCCCTGGAAGACGAAGTTGTTGACCAGTAGGTAACGTAAAAGGATAACTTTCTCCCATGAGAATGATAAGCCTTATCTAAGAAAAGGGTGACTTGGTTTGGCTTGGATTTAAGGGCTTATTACTCACAGGGGCACTTTTCAGTTGCAGCTTCAAGCCTCTGCCAGGCAGACAGAGGCAAGTTTTTAGTGCTGTTTGTGGAAACCAGACAGAAGTCAGACTGTGAGATATGTCTGTGATTTCCCTGCTCCTCTGAGAGCTGAATGATTTTCCTGTAGCTCCGTGGCACAACCTTGCATTCTGTGCTAGACTTGAAGCTGTTATGTCAGGCTTATAACCTCTTTTTGTGCTGATGAATTACTGGAGAAGAAGAAGGATTTCAAACTTGTTGTCGAAAGGGCTTTTACTTTACTTTTCCTTAGTTTTGCCTTCTACCCCTAAACAATCCACTGAACTGTTTGGCAGGTGCGGCATAGGTTTTGTTGCGTTTGGACTCTTTTTGCCTTTGTGTTTGTGCATTGTATCACAACTCCCTCTATTTCCTGCATTTTATCTGTAATCTAAGCATGGCTTCATCCCCTGGTCTCCCTTCTGTGGACATATTCTGGCAGTATTGCATCCAGCCAGGCTCTCAGGCCTTTGCTGATCCGTAGATAAGCAGCTTCATCATAGCGGGGCAAGAGAGAAGGAAGGACAGGTGTGTGTGAAAGAAAGAGGAGTGGATATCCAGAAAACCAATCCAAGAGCCAGCTGTGCAGGCTAGCTTGAGTTGCTTTCTCACGTAGGAAGAAGTGGTACAGGAATTAACGTATTTGTGTGAAGGGGTCACTGTGACATCTCACTGACATGGGTGTTAAGCGTAGTGTTTGGTGCAGATGTGATCCTAAGCAGCCCCAGCGTTACTGACTGCTGCACTGCTGGCTTCCCAGGGGTATGGCAGCAAATCTGACCACCAAGAGTTGGAACACCAAAAACTTTTGATGCAACCTTCTGTGAATTTTGTGACAGTTTTTTGATTCACTCTCTGTTGAGGATTATGAATGAGCCATCCTTCCATGGAGATCAGTGCAGGAGAACAGTAAGTGACAGGTGGTTTTGCCAACATGTTGGTGACATCCCAGGTTTGCATTGGTTGTGCTTTCCTTGGGGCTCAGGAGACTTGGGGCTCCTGGAATGATTCCTCTTGGAGGAGCTGGTGCCATAGTGTTGTCTTCAGCATCAAAACATTTGATCCTGTCTCCATGACCACAGAGTCCAAGCAGCTCTGCTTATACTACAGACAGCACAAAGCGTGTGGAAGATTCACCTTTGGAGACTTGTGTTGGTATAACAGATCCCTCCCCAACCAATCCATCCTGAAAGCTTGGGGAATGGAAACTAGGACACTTCTGTAGGTGCTCTGTTGTGATTTTTGTGAAGTGTAAATCAGAAAGCTTGTAGGTCACTGGAAGATGTAAAATGGCATCTGAGGCCATCCTACACAGCAGGAAGAGCTCCTGCCCTGGCCAGCCAGTTCCTGCTCTGGCCTAGGGGTTTTTGACTTGATGGGGCAGGGATGAAATACCAAAGGGAAGTTCTTCCCCGGCTCCACTCCTCATTGATTTCCAGTGCCGTCAGGGTCACTCCACCCTACCCGTAACCTCACTGGACAGCATGTTGGGACTAGAAGTCTCATGTTCTGCTATAATGCCTTTGATTTTCACAATTTCACCTGGATCTTGCTTCACAGTTCACGGTAGCATTTCCCTTCCATTGCCTGCCTGTTTATGTAATGACTTCAGCCGCTCGAGTCAGCAGATCTTGAGTCAGCCACATTTGGCCGAGATCCATGAACTCTGCTGTACTTTTACAAGAAGCTGCCATTTCAACTCTGCTCCCTCCAAACTCTGTCAGCAGCACAGATGAAGATCAGCTCATTTAAAAGTATCTATGTGATAGAGCTGCTTTTGAAAAAGCTGAATTAATGTTTACGCTGCTGTTGAATATGTAAAGAAATGTTGATTTTTAAAACAAAGCAGGAAGGGGGAAAAAAGAGCTTTTCCATAATCTAGCCTGCCAGCTCTTCTGGCTTCGTTGCTTGCCTGAGTGAATGCAAGATGGTTTAGCCTATTAATTTGGTTCTGGCTTCAGGAGCGTAAGCTGGCAGACGCAGGTTGCAAGGTTTAAAGCATAAAATGCTTGTATTTGCTCCAGTGTGAAAACTGGCAATAGAGCAAATTGTAATTAGTTCCCATTGCACTGCTTTTAGTGCTTGCATGAAAAGGGAAGGTCCCTTTGATGTCTTGAAATTTGTCTTCTGCGCAATCCTTTCATTTTCAAAGAGGTTGATGAAATTTAGCTATAAAATTCAATGGCCTACGTCTCATTCGAGGCCTTTGAAAGTCAAGGGTAAAAATGAATAGATTAAGATCATCTTGCATCTACTCATACTGGCTGTGCTGCCAAAGACATCATTTTCAATACCACTGCTTGATAGCCAGTGGGAAAAAAATCTCACTATACTCCAAGTGCCTAAGGGATTTTAATGTAAAAAAAAATCAATTCTAGCTGCTGGATAAAGAAGTTTTGTGTGCACTCTCAAAGGTTGGCACCGGTTCCTTTCTCTTCGTGAAGTCCTAAATGAGAGTTAATGGCCTTAAGTTGCACCAGGGGAGGTTCAGGTTGGATATTAGGAAATCTTTCTTCTCAGAAAGAGGGCAAATGCATTTGGCACAGCTGCGCAGGGAGTGGTGGAATCACCGTCCCTGGAGGTGTTCAAGATCCGTGGTAATGTGGCACTGCGGGACATGGTTAGTGGGCATGGTGGGGGTGGGTTGATGACTGGACTAGATCTTAGAGGTCTTTTCCAACCTGAATGATTCTATGATTCTGTGAAATGGTTTCCCAGCAGTATTTTTGCTTGAAGCCGTGTGTTCCTTCTGCAGAAGTTGCTGTTTCCCTGGCTGGATCGGAGATAGGCTTCAGTGCCTGTGGTATGAGGACTTGGTTAGCCAGAGCCAAGAGAAGTGAAGTGGAAAACGTGTCTGGGGTCATCTCCTCTGTCCTAGCCAGAAAGGAGAGAGCTGTTGCTTTGTTCAGCAGTGTGTAGTCGTGAGATTTCTGCTCCTCCCATTTCACAGCTTTTACAACTCTTGCTGTTAAGCAAATTTCCTGATATTTGGAAATGACATGAATGAGATAAAAATCTGTCTTATCACGCCATTAGGTTTCTTATTGGAAGCTGCAAGGCTTTGTATTACTAAATAGATACAAGGCTGCCAAACCCCAGCATTCAGAAATGATGAGTCAGGTCTTCTGAAAATCACAGCTCATTCAGAAGTTAAGAGCTTTCCAAAATAATAAATGTCAAAATCTTTCCCTTTTCATTTTTTTAACATCTGGATTATGAATATTTCAGATTCTGACTTGCACTTCTCCACATCAGTAGGTGGAATGTCTTGTAATCGCATTTTTTTTAGATGAAAGCTAGGGTCTGTGAATTGATGAGAATCCAGGCATTGCATCTTGGAGAGAAATGCCAGATACCAAAAGATGAGTGATAAAACCTCAAGAACAGAGGACATGTGATGGTTTTTATGTATTTTTCCACCTCTTCCTACTCCTTCTGTACAGTCACCTCTGTGTGGTCCCTTGTCTCCCTGTCTCCAAACCCATTTAGCAGCATAGACTCAGGAGTGAGGAAGGTGAAGAGGAAGGCTGGGGAAGGCGTTGACGACTTGTATCGTCGCTGTGCATAGGGCTTGTCAAGCAGCATTGCTGACCTCCTGCATCAGTCTTTGCACAAGAATGTCACTTTTGCCTTCTGCTCGTCCACCCCCCACTCACTGCACTGTGCTCAGCATCGCCCCTAGGCCATCGCCAACTAGAAGTCCTCTGCTGATGAAGCCAAGCCCACAGGAGGAACAGGAGGTCAAAAAGCATGGAAGAACAATACATAAGGGTTGGTGCATGGTTACCAAGCAGTGTTGGCGTCTGGAAGTCTTGAATGAGATGGTGGAGACCGTGAGACATCCAGAGTCCTAGTGATGTCCATATGGAAGCTGTGGGAGAAAGCCTGGCTGTCTCCCCTCTTGTGCAAGTACTTAAAGCTAAGAAAGAGAAGGGACATGAGCGTGACCTCTGAGAAGTGGGGTCACAATTCTGGGTTGCTGTTACTCCAGCTCTGAGCTCCTGCAGCTGTTGCTAGCAATGGGTTTTGCAAAAGTGGAGATAAGAGATTTTAGCACCAAGTTCAGGATTGCTCAAAACTAGTGACTCAGCTCCTCCAGAGCTCCCTTCCCCCCCTCTCCTCTCTTCAAAAGTGGGGTTTGGTTTTCATCTGATTTCTCATTTCCTAACATTTAATGCAGGCTGGGGTCATGGTTTCAGTCCTTCTACAACAGTGAGGAATGTATTTTTTCTTAAGAGAAACCTGCTCCCTCTTCATCTCACTTGATCCCAGAAGCAAGATTTCGAGGTTCTCAAAACTGCGGCACCACCTGCAACACAAGCAGAGCAGCCACCAAATACATGAAGGCAGAAAAGCATTGTGGTAACTGGCAGTAATGCCGTTTTTGGAGACCAGCTGGGGTGTGCTGTGGTTGGACTGAGCACGAGAGGCAATTTTATACTTTTCCATCTTATCTAATTCTAGACTCAAATGCGGATCACTTCCAGGGCTCCTGGTTGTTGTCCACTGCCCAGAGATACTTTTTGCACAAGTCTTACTTGTTCCCAAATGCAAAAACCAGAAGGAAGAGGATGTCAGGAACCTTGGAGCTTGGTGTTAACCACAGATTTCTTCTGAAATGAAACTTAGTATCACATTCACCCCAAGAAATGGGTCACTGTGTTTGCAAATGCCAGCAAGCCTCTGGCTGAGATCTCCTCTAGCTTCTGGGATGTTGGTGTCTCCCAGACTTGGAGTGAACACAGCATCGATAGCTAGAACCTTCTGACTTGGGGCAGTGGTAGGGATGAGTAAGTGTTTCATCTAGAGCTGAGTCACCGTTGTTCTTATGCTCTGTGAACACGCTCTTGGGCTTGTGCTTGAGTATTGTTATCTGATAGACGGATCTGAACATGTTGCTCTCCTTGGGGCAGCCTTTCTCTTTGCTGCTTCCCAGGCCCTTTATTCTTACTCTTCACTAATCCTCTCTCCATGGAGAGGGCAGAGTGTTTGGTTCAGCTTGTGGCTTCCACCGTTCACTGGACACTGGAGAAAACCTGCTTCCGGCTGCCTAAGAAGACTGGACGAGTGAGCCCTATGCCACTGTGTCACAGGACAGTGTTCCAGGTTACTCTCAGTACTCTTAATTCAATTTTAACTGGAGGATAAAAGGCAAGTATGACCTCTAGACTTGCTCAGCTAAGCCTGGACTTCCACTTGGGGGAACCTTCATCACCGAGTGTCACTGGGGCTCCATGCAGACCCATGAAAATTGCTGCATAGAGCCTCGGTCTAAATTACGCCCTGGCGATTGAAAGCTGTCTTCTGGTTTTGCTCCTAATGAGCAAGAATTTCCACTGCCAGTTCGGGATGCCTTCTCTAATCTGTTGCCCTGACTCCTTTAATTTTCCTTACACTGCAACAATTTACCATGGCCCCGAGTCTCCTACGCACCGCAAGCATTTCCCTGGTGCAGACAGAGGAGAGCTCGGCTACTGCCAAGCTGGTGAAGACGCCGTAACCCAAAAATGGGTTGTCTCAGCTACATTGGTGGAGCCTGGTAATTTGTCTGAGCTGGAAAATCCCCAAACTGCAATCACTGCCTGGGACACTTGAGTGGAAAATGACAAAATTATAATGTGGCTCATGTCCCTGTGATGAATTAGTCTGTGTCTGCATATAGACCTATCTGCGTGGGTCTGGATCAGCCAGCGTGACCGTAGAGGTGCTCTGGGTCTCTGTTTTGGTTCTGGAGCCTCTACGTTGGGTTAAACGTAGAGGAAGTGCAGCACCCACAGCCATGCACAACCAGGGCCTGGTGACACTGGTGAAATTCTGATGGAAGCCCAACGCTGGCAGCCAGCCCATGGTGGGACTGGTTCCTACAAAAGACAAGGCACGAGACAAGGTGCCTGGAGCTACCCAACCTGGAGTGAGAGCCTCAACAGAGCGAGCTCGTTAGTGCTCAGCTGGGCTGGCAGAGGCACATGAGGTCATTCAGGGACATCACCTCAGTCCTCCACCCACCCGTGTCCTCAGGCTGGGGCATGGCAAGCAGTTCCTGGGGCAGTGAGCAGCTCCTGAGAGAGCACCCCATACAGCTGGTGGCTGGAAGCGGGAGACTTTACAGCAATATCCGAGTGAGCGGCCTAGCTGAGTATCAGCAGTCAAAGCCTAAGAAACTGCTGTGCCACAACCCTGCCCTGCTTCCTACTCCCAGCCTCTCCCACAGCACACTGCTGCCTGGGGCAGTTATGGAGCTGCAGGAGCCCGGTGCTGCTTTAGGGTCAACAGGCAGAAGTCAGTAGGCAACACCTACATTTCTGCGTCTCAGTGTCCAAATAGAAGCAGGATTCTGTGGCTTGGTTTTATTACCATCATGAAGTGAATATGGCAGCTTTCTGAGATGAGGTACAAGATAAGTGTGCGGCAAGCCCAAGTATACAGGTAATTTTCTTGTAATTGCTGTTGTAGTGCAGTAGAAATGAAAAACCATGCGTCTCAGGGTATACACGCCCTCATCCCCTGATTAGATGCATATAATGAGATGGAAAGCTAATCTATCATATTTAGAATCATTCAATTAGAGGGTTAGGGCTATGGATGCATTTAGCTTTAGCATTAGGGAGATATTTAAACCACGGGCTGTACTTAGTCATTGCTGTGCTAAGTGATAGTAGATGCAGGTCACCCTATATATGGGCCCTGGTAATCAGCTTGCAGTATTACTAATTAAGCCTTTTCACCTTTGGGCTCCCTTCCATGCCACCACACATAAAGTGGGCCATTGAGGTCATGGTGACACGCTGTTTAAAACCCAACACCCACTGTTTGTTGTGGAGCTGAGAGTGCACCAAAGTGATTTGGCTATCTAGTTCAGGCCCTGCTGCGTGGGCAGAGCTGTACACAAGTGTTGCTTGACATACGTTGCTTTTGGTCTCCACCAAGCAAACATGTAGTGTCAGTGCCAGCTGGGCACAGCCACTGCCCCCTTGCCCACCTGGCTTTATTCAAAACCTGTAGACCACTGGGTGAGGAAAACAGGTCAAACCAAACCTGGCTCTGCCATCTCCCTCTTGGCCTTTTGTGGAGGGGCTGAGCACGAGGTGGAGGTCAACAAATGCTGCAAATACTTTAGGTGCTCTGGAAAGCAGCTTATACGATTAGACAGCAGGTCAAAAATAGAAAAGACCACAAAGGAAGGCCTGAAAGTTGTGGGTGTGATACAATGATGATGCTCAGTAATGGCCCTACCTGCCTCAGCTGCCCCCAGTGAGAATTGGGTGCTCCGAGGTCCTGACCCGCCTCTGACCAGGAGCATCCATTATCCCTGGGCTTTCAGAGACTCCCTTGGACCAGAAGCTCTTTGTAGCTGTATTTTTCTATGAATGAGGTTTGCAACTCTTTTTAAGCCTTCCCTGCATTGTGCTGGCGGCACAGCTGCAGACTGCCCGCTGCATGCAGCCAGGAAGGCTTCACAAGGAAAATGGAGCTCACTGCAATGTGACCGTGCAGGAGCTGGAGCATCTCCAAGCACTCTCTGGCCCAAGTGGAGCTGCTGTTCTGAGCAACTTCTCTCTCACAGTACTGCTGAGAAATTCCTGACAGCATTCAGGCTCCACTTTGCTGAGAAACAACCTCCCTGACCTTAAAGCGTAACCTCATTCCTTCATCAGATGCTAATTGCTCCACTTCAACCCTAATTTCTGGTCTGCAAGGAAGCGTTGCTGGGCAAAATCACCCAGCCCATAATGGGTAAATCTGAATATGTGCCCACAGCATTTTCAAGCATCTAAAACCCTTGTCCTTCTGGGCTGAGTCTTTGCAAGCAGATACAAGCTTGTGCTGAGTTCTCCAAGCAGGGCGCAGCGTTTCTGTCTCTGTTCACCAGGTCTCG
This sequence comes from Pavo muticus, assembly GCA_016647715.1. NCBI lineage: Eukaryota > Metazoa > Chordata > Aves > Galliformes > Phasianidae > Pavo > Pavo muticus. The sequence continues at coordinate 5,476,685 of JACDJE010000028.1, read as the reverse complement.
GCTTTGGCACAGCACAGAAATGTCTCCAAACCCCGGGCATTTTGGAGAGGATAGAGGAAGCATTTCCCCATTTCCTCTCATACAGTGGAGCCTGCTGCCAACGTCCCCCCCTGGGGAGCTGCCAGATTTGGTGCTGCTGGAGCCCTGCCTTGAGGCGGTGGCACGGGGTGATGCAATGGGCCGCTGCTCTTGCACCACTGGCACAGTGAAAGCGCCCATGGTGCCCACAGTCCTGGGGTGGTGTGGGGCAAGGGAGCAGCTGCTCAAGGGCTGCCAGGGCGGTTTGCTTCCTTGGCAGGTCCCTAGTGTTTCCCTGCCTGTTCTCCTGTGGGTGAAATGATGGAGGTGAGAAAGTGGTACCAGAGCTGTGCCTGGTAGGTATGTGGGGTGTGGATGCTTACAGCTCCGCGTGGCACTTGCAGCTCGTCTTTAGGCCTTGAAATGGATTTGTAATATCCATGACTCATGGCCGCTCTGCAGACAGAGCATGAAATCTTGGAGCTGAGTTGTTTTAGGAGCAAGCACCTGTGGCAAAAAAGCCCATGACGAACGTTCTGTGTTTTTCCCATGTGCTGACCCATGCATTGGTGGGAAGGATATCCCCGAATCTGTTGTGTACAGCCACTTTCTACAGCGTTTCTTCATTACCGGTGGCTGTGCATGGGCAGCATGCTTCCACCGAGAGGAGGGCTCTGCTCTGTGGGGACCACCAGCACCACCATCCATGTCCCAATTATTCCTCGCTCTCTTTGTCAACGAGGCCATGGAAGGTGGCTAGGGTGGCATGGCGGGCTGGGAAGCACTGGCCTGGAGCAGCATTGACAAACCCGGCCACCAAGCACAACCATACATCACCAACTGTGATGCAATCGCTGGTGGTTGCCATAATCCAAATGATGTTTGACTTATGCTGGTGGGGAAGCTCAAGTGGTCAGGCAACAGCAGGGCTGTGCGTTAAGTCCTGTGATCTGTGCTCTGTGGGAGTTAGCATCACCCACTTGATTTCTTCCCAGGCTTGTTAGCGTTAGAGGGACTTTCCATCTCCCACTGACCTGGTTGGCAGATCATGCTGAGCCATACCTGTGCTCACACAGGCTGGTCAGTGCCTGGACAGGTCTTTGCAAAGCCGCGTTAGGTCACGTCAGCCGTGGACGTGCCTTGCTCGGCACCTACACATGCTTCTTGTTGTCTCACCTATCCTCCTCCCTCTCCTTCCGCGTTCTTTGTCTGTCTGTGATCCTCCGTGTTACTTCGGCTCCCTGTTTGGGGAGGAGCACTGCTGTACCGAGGAAAAAGTTGAAGCTTGATTTGTGAGAAGTTGATTTTGTCACCATTTGAGCTGTGCTTTTTGTTTTTGGGGTGTTGCTGTTCATCTGCCCAGCTCACCAAGCTACTCCTGTGCTGTGTCAGCACTAGAAGCTGGTGTAAATGAGCATGGCTCTGCCCGTCATGGTAGGGATGCATGGGCACGTGTCTGCCGCGGGTCTATGCTGCTTGAGCGGGTTGCTACTATGGCTTTGACATCCTTTTAAGACACTCAGCCGTACATCCAAGCTCACATTCCTGGTGTCAGCCCTGGAAGGTGCACCCAGGGCCTGCAGTGCCAGTGGCTTTTCAGACCTGAGCCTGCGTGGTTTGGCCTTCCTACCCTCTTAGAGGCTCGATTGGCAGGGACTCCTCTTTCATCACCCAAGAGGAGGTAACATTGGTCACCACCAGTGTTTTTCTACCGGGATGCATGGCAAACAATGCTTCCTGTTTGCCCTGGCCTCCTGCCTGCACAGCCATCCCCACAGGATGGAGAGCCACGGGAGCACACATCTCCTCCTCCATGCATTGTTCTCACATTAAGGCAGCCCAGCAGCTGGTTTAGGGGCTGATACAGCAGACAAGCAGGCCCTGCAGCTTGGTGATGGCGGCAGGGGCAGAAGCCATGCAGCCCAGAGATTCTGTACTGTTGCAGTCAGACTCCCCGTTGCGCTCCTTCCTCAATCAGCTGCTGCTGTATGACTCAGTATTTGCTCTGATTGTTGGTCCCATTTTATCAGAGCCTTCTGCTCCTTTGCCCTTCCGTTTCCTTCTTCCTGCCCACCATGATTCATCTCTTCCCATCTCACAGAGCCAGGCAGGGAGCACCCAATGCCACCGGTCCCACTGCACATCCTCATGAGCCTGCCCCATGTGCTCAGAGCCAGCACCTGGACTCCTGCTCCTTTGGAAGGGGAATGGGGACATTGAGGTGTGAGGGGGATCAATGGGAGATGCTGGGGGGGTCACAGGAGCTGTTTGGCCTCCTCTGGGGGCAGCTGGGATGCATTCAGGACCCACTTGCCTCATGGCCTTGGTAGAGCTGCTGAGATGACCTTCACTTGATGGTGGCTTCCAGCAGCAGAGATGTCCCCAGGCCCTAATGCCTGACATCTCCAGGCTTTATTTTCTTTCTGACCTTGGTTTTGTTTGGATTTTTTCCTTTCCCCCTCAGCATTCTGTGTGTCATGCTGGATTCCAGCTGGATGGATCCAGATTTTCCAACCTTCCCATCTCCTGGAGCAAGAGAGTGGTTGAGGCAGGCAGTAATGCAGGTGTGGCATTCATGTGCATCTACATGTTGTATGTGGGGAGATTCTCCATTCATCTCAAACCCGCTTTGATCAGAGACCTGCTGGCAGGAGCACGCTGGCATGGATTCCTTTACAAATCTCACTTTTGTGGAAAGAAGCTCCTTGGCTTGAGCTTTTCCCTTCCTAACAGCAAACACACTGGGGCCCATGAGGCTGCATTGCTGTGTAACTTTTCAATGTTTCCCTGTGCAGAGCTCCTATAAACACATCCTGCAGACTTGACTCCCTCCCAGCCCAGCCCCCAAAGCCATCTGAGCCAAGTCAGAAGCTTCCAAACAAAATTCAGTCAAAACCCCCCAAATCTCTCTGGTCTGTGTTTTGTGCAGGACTCTGATGGGAAAATATTGATTCTGGGCTTTAAAGCAGCTGCTTTGTATATTGACTGATTTAACGGCACCAAAGTTTGGCCTGAGCTCTCTTTGTCTGGTTCCTTTTTTAACTTTTTAATGCAACCCCAAAAGCACAGTGGGTATTGACATTAGGAAGAGCCAAATAAAACAATGATGCAGCATAAATCCCATAGTTGGCTAATGCTGGCTAGCTCAGCCGCATGCAGCTCGGAGCAGCACTTCTTTTTCCCCTATAACTTCCAGATTGCATTCAAAACAGAATGCTTTTAAACGCTATTTCAGGAGAATTTTAAGCATCTGTGCAGAAAAAGGGAAAATTCAGGCTGAGCTGTTTCCTGATTGACAAAAAAAAACCCAACACCTGGAGGTTAAACCCATTGCAAATTGGGCTGTGCCTTCATGACATGATTCTTAGGGGGCTGCAGCTCCTGCTCCAGCTTTTTCTCCCAGCATCCATGTGCAAGGCATGTCCCCATCTCTTTTATCTCCTAGGTGCCAAGGGCTGGATGCTGTGCAGCACCACCAGGCCGTGGCTTTCAGCAGGCACTGTGGCCAAGGAGGTCTGAATACAGAATACACGCTCTGAAGGTCAGAGCGAGAGGGCTGCGATCACTGAGTTGGGGTGAAGCAGGGAACTGCAACATGCCTTGCATCTCTGACAACATTCTTTAGCCTGTTAACTGCACTGCCTGCCTGCCTCCTGCCCAGCCTTGCCATTAGCAAATGAAGTTAATGGAAGGGCATAAAAAGCTGTGCGATGCTCTGGAGTCCTCTGCTTTGCCTTTCAGGCTCATGCAGGTCTGCTGCCATGCACAGGGAAACAGGAGCTGCTCCTGCACACTCACCACCTCTGTGGTTCTCAGTGTCTGATCCAAACAGGGCACATTTTCAATCCCACGTTTTCCACGGGACAGAGGGGGTTTTGATATTCTCATATGTCTTCCAGTAACGTAAAGAAATGATACTGGAAGCATCAGGGATAGAACTGCCCAGAAATGACTGTGCTTTGCTTTTTCGAGCAGCTTCTGCAAGAACGAACCTTTCCACAGGGTTAAATCCACAATGTTGTGTTTCGAAGAGGCGAGTGGACCTCCTGCTCACCACTCGCTAGGCCTGGTCAGAGCCCTTTGGGTAACACTGGCTTAGTTGTGCCTGCTGGGGTGGGAGCAGAGCCTCCAGCAAACAGTCCCAAGGAGAGCTCCAGTGCTGCACTGCTGCAGCAAAGGCACAAGTGTTGGTTCAGCCTCCAGGCTGGTGGTTCCTTTCTCTGCACAAGGATTTACCCTCCTAGGGGTTACCCAAAATATCCTGATGTGATGAGAGTGTGGAAAAAATCTTTTAATTGAAGATCTTGCTTGGTACAGAGGAGCAGGAGAGGGCTAGGGGGAAATTACACTCAGAAGAGAGGCAAAAAAGGAAACTCATCCCAGTATCTGAAGCTGTTTGTGCCCTTTCTGAGTTAATGCTCTTGATGGATGCCTTGTTTTACCACATCTGGTGAAAGAAAGTCTGAAGTCTGTTTAGGCTGCCAGCTTATTCCAGCGGTTTATTTTTAGCAGAGATGGCTTGTGACAGTGTAACAGTGTTGCAACACTACAGCTCTTGTTTGTGGTTCCCTGGTACTTTGGTCCTGGATTAAGTTAAGACTCCTGACAGGGTCTCGTTGTGCTGGAAACCACACCGATGTCGCAAGAGACGGCTCCCTCCCAGGCAGAGGAAGACCTGCAAGGAGCGAGAGGGACGTGGGGTGAGCCGCAGAGCAAAGCAGGCCTCACAGCGCAGCTTTCAGACATGGAACCTCAAAATCAGGCCTGCTTGGTTATTCTCCCTTCATTTTCACATGCTTTATTCCCGTGCAAATCCATCTGCTTCTGCCCAGAGTCATACAAATGAGTTCCTGAAGCTGCCTGTCTTCAGGCTGTGCACATTGCACTGTGAGTCCCGCTGCTGGTTCCTTCTTTCCTCCTTAACTGCTGCACGATGCCAGCAGCTTTCTGCTTATTTTATGATTTCATGGCAGTTGCTTGACACATCAATACAAAAAGGAATTAACTTTGGCAACGGTGTAAGCAGCAGCTTCGGCAGCCCAAGAGCAAGCAAGGTCAGGGTTTCAGCACGATCCCGTGTGGAGAACTCGCTGGGGCTCGAGCGGAGCGGCCTCGCTGCTGTGATTTGGATTTGGATTGCTGCTCTCTTGCCTTGTTTGCAAGTCTTGTCCTGTTGGCGAGGCCAACGCAAAGCCAAATCCCAAAGCCAATGGCGGATGACTGTTCCACGCACAGAGCAGCGATCGGCGCCGGGCACCCTTTGGCTCCCAAGCATACAGTCACTACAAAACCATTATTGACTTAAGAAAATACCTCTGCTGGTGTCTTCACTTTCATTTGGTGATGTTAAAAGGTCAGAAGGAAAATTAGAGCTCTTTTCACCCTCACCCCTTTAAGCGCTAAATTCATTGTAAGCAATTGAACCAACAATTTGGATTAACGAAACAGCTTCAGATGACGGAGAAACTCTGATCCTCAAAGGATGCCTGAATGAAATGCGGCTTTTCAGAAGGAGATTGAAATTGCCCTTGGCCTCCTGTTACAAAGATCCTCCCTGTTGGCCCAGGATGTGGATAATGCAAGAGCAGTGTGCTGAGCTCTGCAGTGTGCCCTTAGACCACAGTGAAAGGCTCTGAGAGGCAACAATAAATACAGGGGAAAAAAAGGTCTGTGTCAGACTGACTCCAAATTAATCTGTTTCCCAAGTAAATAATTACTGCTGCTGGTGAATCGCATTTATCACACTGATGTTATAGTCTGGTAGGGCTGAAACATCTTTGGGATTTTTTTCCTCCCTTCTAGCCCTTTCCCAACCTTCTCCAGGGCGTGGGTGAGGATGCATCTCCCAGCCTGGCCTGGAGAAGGAGCCTGGCAAGCGCGAAGCACGGCAGCAATCCAGTGAGATGAAAGATGGGATCTGTTACAGTTCTGCTGCTTTTTTAGCCAGCTTGTTTCCTTGGTGCCTCTGTTGTTCTGCTGTGCACACAAGCCTCCGCTGAGACAAAACTCACATCTCTTCTTCAGTGAGAGAGCTGACAGATAGACACCGTCAGCATAATATGTTCCCATGGACGGCTCTGGGTGAGGAGCCCACTGCTAAGACTGAGCCCACAGGGATGGGAGGTGCTGGTGTGTCCCCCAGCACGGAGCACCAAAGGCTGAGCTGAACATGGATCTCTCTCTGGAGAGGTGTCTGCACCACTGGTTGGTGGGAGCAGAAGATGCTGCAGAGGAGGTGCAACTTCTTTTATCCTCCTCCAGGACCCTGGTCAGGACCAAAAAGGAGACCATGCAAGGAGTAGGCCATCCCGGACTTTTACACCAATCCCAAGGGGTGACGGATGGTGGTGCGTGGCTTTCTATCCTATAATCCAAAGATCAGCCCTTATCCACTGACTGTCATTCCCACATGAGGTGGCCCGTTGTGATCCGAGGCACAACAGTTGGCCATCCTGGTGAGGGAGGAAAGTCCTCTTAATGTCAGCAGCAGCACGTTGTACCACTCGTGCAGTGCAGTTCCAGCTCAGTCCCGAGCCCATGGGTTTCAGCTTTCATTTTGTTTCAACTTTTAGATCTTCCTAGAAAATTTCTTTTCCTGAGAACCGTTCTGAGAAACTCATTTTCCATGACTGGTTCCTTCAGAAATGTTATTACTGGCCTGGGAGAATTCTTATACAATAATTGAATAAGATTAAATTTCTCTTGCTGGAAAATTCAGACCGTACAAAGTTTTAATATCAAAACCCAAACAAGTAGTAACAAGTAATTTCCTGAGAATTTACACCACAATCTGGCATTGGTAGTCCTCGATGGGAAAATGCTTCAGTTCCAGTGGCTGTATGTGTTTTTAAGGAAACTAATGGCAAATGGGGTAAAAGGAAGAACGAGGAGGATAATTACAGATCCCCGCTTATCAACCTGCTCCTAACCATTCTTTGGAGTGGTAGGAAAACATGCAAAACACTGAACCACTCTGTATTTTTAGGCTGCTTTGAAGTGTGAGATCCAAAGAAATGTTAACTTGCAGCACTTCAGCATTTCCATAACCGACTGGTGAAGGTGTCTTTGGACAGCAGCCACCACCCAGCTCTCCAGAAGGAAGCCCAAAACAGACGACTGGTTGGAGATACTGCATCCTTAGCTAAGAGAAGGCACAGGCAAGAGAAGGAGCCATCAAAGTCCCACCTTCATCCTTCTCATGCACCACGGGGTGATCCCACCATGCAACAGTGGCATCTTCCAAGCAGAAACACGTTCTCAGTGTGCAGAAGGGGAACCGAGGTCCGTAAGGACATTCAGAGGTGACCTCAGGGATGCCATAGCACCCTGCCTCAGCCTCACAATGAGTTCTGCATTGCCCTTCCCTTGGGGCTGCAGCAGATAGATAGCCCTGCACAGATCTCAGCACGGTGTCAGTGCTCTGCAGCCTCTGCCATGGGCAGATGCAGGTGTTGGCAAGTGCATGCGGGCTGCTAAAAATATCCTGCATGCTTTATTCTTGTTTCAAAGGCCATTAAGTATTTCTATCAGCGTCTTTTTCATCTCCCGCGTGGAGAACTGCCTAGTACTCCCACTGATCCTTCGTAATCCCCTGTATCTCAGGTTGTTGCAAATGGGAGGATCTGGGCTGCAGATCTGTGCACCCAAACGCTCAGCCTTGCGCTGTGCCAAATACGAGCTTGGTTTTCTCCTGATTTCATCTGTTCTTACAACACAGTTGTGCTGAGTGTGAGCTGTGCCTGTAAGGAGCACAGTCAAACCCAATTACTCTTCACCTGAGCATAATCCACGCACACCAGTTCTTCATGCAGAATATTTAGGCCTGCTTCTTAAACGGCACTGATCTGAAGTGCTGGGAGGAAGCCCCTGCTCACCTGGTTGGTGTCTTGCAATACCAAAGCTAAACCTGTGCAAAGCCAGGAGCAGCAGGAGAGCAAGCTTTGGCCTTTTTCCTTGCTCTCTGTAAAGACAAAAGCATGGTGCTTTCCTCTTGTTCTGCCCTGTGACAGACGCCGCTCCCAGTGTGTGCATGCGGTGATTCCGGGCAGTCCTGCCATTTTAGTCATCCTAATGTGTTTGCTTAGGCATCAACATTAGTGTCAAAAGCACTTACTGCAAAGGAAGCTTCCCAGGAGAGCACCATTCGCTGCCAGAGCAATCAGTCTTCTGCATGGAGAGTATGAGCTGAGTGGCGTTTACTACAGAGGGATGGGTAATGAATTAACCACAAATTTGGAGCGTCATTCAAAGGTCCACTTCCAGCCAGGCCATCTGTATAGAGTCTGCTTTGCCCCTTGCTGGGCTAGCGGCATGTGATGGCATAGAACATGAGCTGAAAATACTTATTCTTGGTTATCTTGTTTGGAGCTGCTCATTCCAGCTGGTATCACTGTGGTATGGTGACCCCCCCCCCCAGCTTTGCTCATCAGGAAGTGTTTGCTTCATATCAGGCTAATTGGGATGGGTAATTGGTGAGGCCTGGGCATGGGGAGCCTGGGGCAGCTCGGATCCCCACGCAGCCCCACTGAGTTCAGGCCCAAAGCTCATTCTGTGCACCCAGCTCTTCTCCCACACAGACAACTCATTTTTGGGAGTGCAGCTTTATGACAGACTCACCTTTGTTTTGCTGGGGAGGATTCAGCAAACAGCCTTCCCGTGTGAGCTGAGCTCTGGAAGCAGCTGCATGTCTCCGTCTTTGGGCTCTCCGTAGGCAAATGAGCAGAGACCCGCCTGGCTCGCTGCTTTGAGAAGTTGCTTTATGATTTGTTTGCTGCTTTGATATATATATTTTTTTCAAGTTTCTTTGTCTTTGATGTAAAAGAAACAGTTAGGAGGAATTTCAGCTTAGCTGTGGAGGTGCAGAAGTAATTGGAGATTACATTTAAATCTGCTGCCTTGAGTTTTAAGGGCAATTCTCAGAATCGTTTTTGTTCTCTGATCTCTTCTTCCAGAGCTGCTGTAATTGCAGCTAAATCCAAAGTACACCTCTCCCACTGTGCATTACCTATGTGTGGTGCTTAGGGGGGGCTTGGCAATGCCAGGTCCCTGCAGAGTGAGCACAGAGCCCACAGCTGTGCCCTGCCCACATGCCCATGCATCAGAGTGGTTGTGTTTATTCCAAGGGATTTTGGGGGTGATTTGCCTAAGGCTGGTGCCTGGGCTGGAGAGGCCATTAATTAGCCCTGACAATATGGATTTTCAGCCTATTTTAGAAGCTGTGTATCCTTTTTAAAGAGATATATGACTCTCAAGGGGGTGAGTGAGCACGGGCAGCCTGCCCATGCTATGCCATACCATTCCATCCCATCCCATGGCTGCACATCCCACTGCAGACCCCAAGTGTTGCAATGTGCGCTCCTGTAATTGCCCTGCTGCTGCCCCTGTCTATGGATACTATGGAGAGTGCTCAGGCACTGATTCATTTCCACAGATCTACGTGATATGATGGAGGTAATTATGAACAACGCAGCCATGGACAAAAGCTTGCAATATTCACATTGCAAATAATGTTTAAATCTCAAATCCTAGAATTCTCACTCCCATGGAGAACTCTAGGATTCAGCAGTGCTGAAGCCAGCATTGTCCCAGAGAGCAGAATTTGGAGCATTCACACGAGGCAGTGGTGGCAATGGATCCTGCTCCAGCTGTGTCTGCTTCTCCCCGTCCTTTGGCAGCTGCAGTACGTACCCCACAAAGGGCACACCACAGAGGTCCTGCTGCAGGGCAGTTCCCCAAGCCCTTGGCATTTTGCAGCCCTCGGAAAAGGTTTCTTGCTCAGGGCTGTGTTAGTGTTTGATGTTTCTCAAACACTGAGCAGACACCATGCTCCTAACCCTGCCAGACTTGCAATGAAGCAGATACGTACTTCTTGGCAGGGATTAAATTCAATAGCAATAGAGCATATCTAAGAATTACGCTGTCAAATGCCTGCCTAAGCAGAGGAAAATATTCTTAATTTAAACTTCTTCAGAAATCTATTTCCAGTTGTTATCGCCTGTGAAAACCTCTGTGGTCCCAGATTGCTCCTTTCTGGACACTTGGAGGAGAAACTTTTGCCTCTAACATACAACAATATTCACGTGTGTGCATGCACGGCCATACAAGTGCTATTTAATCCATAGCAGCAGGTGCAGAGGTGTGTGCAGGGGCACCCCTGTGTACAGGGAAAAGCCCCGAGCTGTAGGATATGTGTTCCTGGCAGCTGGAGGATTTATGGGGGTGGGAGGGGGCTGTGCTGGGGGGCTGTAGGGGGGATGGTGAAGGTGCTCCAGGCAGGATCAGCTCTTGCCTCGTCCCTTTAATGGGGATGTGAGCAACAGATGGGGCAGTAAGGAATGGGGAGCACGTCCTTCAAGACCAGGACAGAGAGGAGAAGTCCTCAAGCCTCTGGTTTTGGATCCCTGTCTAACTCAGGAACTGTGGCTTTGATTTGCTTGGGGTTTGGCCCAAGCACTGGGGAAACCAGCTAGGTGTCCCAGCTGAAAAGCAGGTTTCTAAGCCTGATTTATCAACTGAATTTAACAGCAGCTTCAGGAACTGATTTAAAGCTTTAACTCAACCTCTGCTGGACAAAAGGTTCTTCTCTGTCCCATTCACTGAGGCTGTGCCTGAGAGCCCTGGTACTGCAGGGGATGCTGCAGAGCTGGGTGCCCTGAGGCATGGTTTGTGGTGCTGGTGGGATCCAGCAAAAAGGCTTTTGTGAGACTTCAGGTCACAAAAATACAGCACTACCCTTACTGCAGCAGGAAGCACATTAAGTTGAGACCTGCTGAAATCCAGCTCATCCGGGGCCCATCGCTGCCTATCAGGACCTCACAGAAACAAACCCTATCTTCCACAACTGCCCTGTCCCCAGCTCCAGCCTATCCACCAGCTGGCCAAACACGCAGTTCTGCTGTGTTTTAGATGAAAACTTTCTCCATCTGACAATAGGAACCACATGGCATTGCCCAGATCCATCTATCAGTCAGCGCAGGAACTGCCGGAGCCCACAGACTAATTAAGGAGTCTTTAAATAGTTTCCGCCAGTGATATGATAAGAGCTGTCTCTTGAAATGAGGAAACCTGGAGAAAGGTGACAGGGTGCTGTGCCACACTCACATCTCCTGCCCTACAAACAGCTATTGGCAGCCACCTTCCTAGGAAAGGCACTGAGTACCAGGGCTGTGCTGGGAAATGCTCCTTCCCTATCAGCTGCAGCGATCGTCTGCCTCACAGCGATGCAAAGGGGACCGGGGAGAGCGGTTCCATCTGCAGCACATCCATGTGGGGCTGAGCTGTGGGGACCAGAGGCAGCCCAGTGTGGTCTGCTAACCTCACAGCCAAGCTCCTTCACTGTAACAATGCTCCAAGAGAGGGGTTATAGGAAAGAAGGGGTCTTTAGCCGGGTCAGTTGTGATAGGACAAGGGGAAATGGTTGCAAACTAAAAGAGGGGAGACTTAGATTGGATATAAGGGTAAAGCTTTATTACAGCAAGGGCGGTGAGGCACTGGCACAGGTTGCCCAGAGAGGTGATGGTGCCCCGTCCCTGCAGACACCCAAGGTCAGGCTGGATGGGGCTCTGAGCACCCGATAGAGCTGTGGGTATCCCTGCTCATTGCAGGGGGTTGGACCAGATGGCCTTTAGGGCCCTTTCCAACTCCAACGATTCTATGATGCTGATTCTCTTACAGAGAAGCTGAGCTGGATCCCACCACTGGATTAGCAGAGCTGTGCCCCTTCCGTCTGCTGGTACAGCATTAGAAACGTGTGATAAAAGGCACATATTTCTGTAGCTGAGTCACCTCTTGCAAACAGAGCATCACATTAATGTTTGTCTAGAAACACCTTCCCTCACAGTAGCCAGCCTTGACCCTTTCAGACGGCGTAGCTATAAAAATACATCCATATAATTTCAGTGGCTGTTTGTGCTGTCTGAACGGCTGCCAGGAGCCGCCTGCCTCTTGGGGCAGGGACACAGACAGGAGTTTGATCTATGTCCTCCGCTTCCTCTTGGAAGGTAGAACTGACTTTGTAACAAATTAGAGAGGTTGGCTGATCACGGGCAGTTCTGTGATCGGTGCCACGCGCCCGCCGATGGGCAAGGGCTGTAAATAAGCAGCACTGCCATTAACCCAATGGGGCAGTGCTGATTTATACAGGCTAAGGGCTGCGATGTTTGGATTTTTGTTGGGCAGTGTGACTCCTGGCTCCCACTTACGTCACTGGGCGCAGGGGAAAGAGAAAGCACATCTGAGCAAAGGCAGCCGCTCGCCTTCACAGCTCAGTATTGGCCTCTTAATTTCCTACTGATTAAACTGCAGGAAAACAAAATCTGCTTTGCCTGGGGCAACTTGGCTTCTGCTCAAGAGCTTCCTCATCAAAATGAAATATCCTTTGCTGTGAAACCGTTAGCAGGAGGATGAATGTAGTTACAAATGCAGCTATTTGTAAAACCCAACCAGGGAGCAGCAATCTGCTGCAAAATGCCATTATTTAGAGGGGAAATCTCTGCAAGAGCCCTGGGGGGCAAAACTTCCCATAAAGACCAAGTTTCCTTGGGACTGCCTATTTATTGGTTTCCTTCAGCTGAACATGTCTGCAGATGGACCATGCAGATATAGACACCTTTCCACTGCCAACATGGCTCATCTAGCGCATGAGCAGACTGGGTTGGCATGGGGCTATTGGGCCCTCCAGCTCTTGCCCTGCTGGTGGATTTTGGTGCCCCCAAGCCTAGAGGCCCATGCTATGGAACTTGTTGCTTTTCATCTTGCTCTCTTCGTATTTGTGTTCCCTGTGCAGTTGATGACATCTCATTGGGAAGCACAATGCAAGAAATTGTGTTGTGACCCTTCAAATGTCCCCTTATTGTCATCAGCTGTCTTTGTGCTGGAAAACTGTGTGTGAGCCAAAAAAGCAACCCGAATAATCCCATACGATGGTGAATTAACAGCAGGTCGTTTTAATCCTTGGAAGTAGCCACAAGAGGGAGATGTGATTGGATGTGCCAGATCAAAGCCATCAATATGCAGAAATAGCAAGGAGTTGCACACTGATTCAGAGATCATCAGAAATCCAGGCAGAAATGTCACTGTAGGACCACGCAGTTTCAGAGTCACCTGTGCTGAATTTAGGAAGTACTTTTACCGTGGCTGAACTCCTACAGCACAGTGATCATTTGTTCCTGAAACATCCTTAGTCCCATGGACAACAGGCTTTTTTTCCCTGCGAATATTAATGTCTGAATTACATTAATTACTATGAGCGAAAGAAAGGAAAATGTCTGCTTTCCCGAAACCCCAACAAATGAAGAGTGAAATTTTCATTTCAAATTGATTTTAAACAAGTTTCTGATCAGTGAACCAAAAAATCAATGATTCAGACAGCCTTAATTATCTCTCCCCCGAGGGCAGGCGGATGGAGCGATGCTGAAGCGTTTTGGAGCGCCTTACAGACAGGCACTGCCTTCTGCAGCCTGGGCTTTAGGTTGAAGCAAAATATGTTTTCTGAAGGTGATCAATCTGTCCCGTTTCCCATGGCTGAGAATCAATTCCAGTAAAAATAAACCTCCTTTTTTTCTCCTCTCCTTCCCCCCCCTCCCCCCCNCCCCCAGTCCTCCACAAAATAAAGAGATTTGGTGAGCTGGAGTTTTGGGCAGGGACTTGTCAGCACAGCCAGGGCTGCAGTGCTCCCCTAAGGGAGAAACAGAGGAAAACTGTGGTTTTTTTCCTCCTAGCACTGCTTCTGTTAGGTAATTGCTTGTGCCGCATCTGGCTCAGCCCAGTCAGCGAGTGCTCGGGGCTGCGAGACCTACTTACACACAAACAGACTGACATCCATCTGAGAGTCATCTTGGGCACAGGGAAACAACCCTCCCCGAAATAAAAAGCCTTTTTTGCAGGGCACTGGATAACCATTTGGCAAACTGTGTGCCAGGCTGGCACTCAGATTAATCTGCTTAGGTCAACTAACACAGTTGTGCAAGAGTAGAAAATACCCGGTCAAGTAAATTACATCATCCAGGGACAAGCTATTCTAAAGAAAGCACACGTTATAAGCTTGAGCTTAAATGTTCAGCTGGACATTTCAATGTATTTACAAGCAGGAGCATAGGCTTGTATCTTTCCTTGTGGGAAAAAAAAGGGCTCTCTGAAGTTGTTTCTAGCAGAAGAGCATTGGGCTCAATTAATCACCGGCCAACATCCAGAACGAATTATAAACCCCTTATAATTTTTCTCACATTAGCAGTACCAGGTATGTAAAATCCCCGATCCAGAAGAAAAGAGGCCCTGGCGCTGCTGCCCAGAGCTGTGGGTGCCCCATCCCTGGAGGTGCCCAAGGCCATGGATGGGGCCCTGGGCAGCCTGAGCTGGTGGGGGGCACCCAGCCCATGGCAGAGAGTGGAGCTGGGGGGGCTTTAAGGTCCATTCCAACCCAACCATTCTCTGATTCTCTGATTCTGTGATTCTGTGACTCTGAGATGCTGCATAATATTGTGGACAAGAAACTTTCCCTGCTAAAACCGGGGCTGACTTTGAAATGTTTTACTGCTTCTACCATCAGTTCATCTTTGTGACGACTTGCATCACTCAGTGCTTCATTAAAATCTGTTGTTCTCTCTGCAGTCTTAAATACATTTGGAAAAATTGAAGTTTGAGGAGATGAAGGAATTTAGAAGCCATAATGGGGTCAGAATGGAAGGTTTTGCCTTGCAATGAAACCTGAGCTGCCATCATCTCAGCACATCCATAGGGCACCTTGGAATCCTCTGCCCCATTGGTAAGCACAGCGATGGCCCCAGAAGAAAAACTGCACCCACAGCTGCGTTATGGTTTTGCTTTTGCAGAAAGTGCTGTATCATGGCAGGAGCTCTCCTTTGGTTTTCTGAGGTTTTCTTGAAAGCTCTCCTCTTGCAAAGCTGCTCACTGTGTGTTGAGCCTTAGATTGCAGTTTGGTCCCAAATATGCAAGTGTGTCATATAGGGAATTCCCACAGAATGGAATGAAAGTGTAAAATGTGGTTGGACTGAAACTATATTTAGACTTGGTGGCTTTTTAGCCCTGGTTGAACTTTGGCTTGTTAGAAAATCAGATTTGTGCTCAAAGTTTTCTTTTTCTTCCCTTCCCCAAACGTGACTAACCGAGCCCCCATAGTTTTAAGTACAATTAGAGAGACTATGCATTGTTATCTTATTCTGGAATAACCTCTGTTTACCAGCTTTCCCTTCCATCCCTTTTCATCCTCTTTTTCCATCTAATTCCCTCTAGCCTTGATTCACTTTAGCTTAACTCACATGAAACAAAAAAAGCCACATGAGTAACAAAAAATAGATAAAATCTATGCAAGCATAATTGAGCCCTTCAGGATTTTATCTGCCTGCTCGTGAGTGTTAGCAGAAGGACTGTTAAGCTAATGTGAATTTTAAAACTGGGTATTGTGTGTTGTACACTGACTTCTACAGGGAATGCATGTGGTCAGTGGGAGCTGGGTGGACAATCCATCACTTTAAGGCTTAATGCTGCTGAAGGGTCGAAGCGGGCAGCGTTCATCAGGGCTCTCGCTCTGCCTGCTTCTCTCCAGCTCCTCCTGCCCCTCATTCATCTGTTCGATCTCACTGACACTCTCAGAGATGTAACTTCACACCAGAGCTGCAGATAACTGCATCTACCCGCTGTGTAAGTAAAGCCATGTGTGTGTCTTTGTGGGATGATGGTCATGATATAATGCACTTTGTGGCACACAGAGCTCTTCTGTTCATAAGAATGAAGAGAGTCCTTAATAAGCATTATTATTACTGCTATTTAGTGATGGTCTTGTTGCGGGCGTAAGCATTCCTATGCAAGTGTATATTAACTGCATATTTAAACTCCTCCATTTATTTCTCTGCACTGCAAATGAGCTGATAAACGATCACAGCCTGCTCAGATTATAATATGAATTGACATACCAAAAAAATGGTCCAACTCCATCTGTTTACGTTACGTAACTTGTGATCTCAAGCAATTTCAGAGGCAGGATTTACTGCATAAATAGTACAATTTCCAGTAAGGAGATTAAGGCTTCTTTCTGGGAAGGGAAGAAATTACCAGAAAAGCTGTCATTTCAATGAACACGAATAAACCATGTTCCAAAATACACAGGAAGACAAATGTATGTCATTGAGTCCCTCTGCCCCTAGATGCTCCCTCCACGCTTGTCACAGAGAACAGCATTTTGCCACGGAGTACCATCCATCCTTTAAACATTTATGCAATGTGGCTAGCTCTATTTTCTACTTATGTCAAGGCTTTTAAAAGTCAGTGCTGCTATTAATATTTTACGTTTTGTACGTGTATTTTTTTTTTTAATCCCGGTGCCTTTTTTTTTAATATCCGGTGGCTTTCCCTGAACTGCTGACGTCAGTGAATCTCTGCACAGAACAGCGCTGGATGCATTCTGTGAGCGTGAGCAGAGGCGTGCAGCTTCGTGGGGCAGCTGGCAGCACATCATGCAGAGGGTGATGGGGAGCAGAGCTTTCCTCTGATGGGTCTCTGCGGAAGGACTCATGGGTTTTAGAGTGCTTCTGCCCTCAATGGGGCAGCTGCAAACCCCCAACACCACCCAGCCCCTTCCCAGCCCACAGCGTTACCCCTGTTCTGCTGTTTATTTGCTCTTTCCAGCTGCAGATCTCACAGTTACCTGGCCCTGCACTCTGCTCCAGCCCTGGGAATCACAGAATCATTAAGGTTGAAAAGATCGATAACATCTTCTAGTCCAACTATCAAGCCATGTCTGTGACTGCCCTAGACCATGTCACTCAGTGTGACATCTACACTTCCCTTGAACACCTCCAGGGACGGTGACTCCACCACTCCCTGGGCAGCCTGTGCCAATGCCTCACCAAAGGTGAGGTGCACCCCTCTGGGTTGCTATGGGAGTTGCTCACCTTTTGCATCCAGTGTGAGGTTATGGTACAGGCTGTGCCATGGCTCCTCAGCAGATCCCCCCACCTCTCTGTGGTGCCTTCTCACTGGGAAGCAGAGCAGTCTGCTGCGGTTAACAAGAAGCACTGTTTTGGTAGCTCCCATTTTATTGCTTGTACATTTCCATCCTTATTCTGAAGCCACTTTGTCCTTGTGTCATGTGTTCACCATCTCTCCGCTCACTGTCACCTCCATCCTTTTCCCCAACCCTTGTGCAGCTCAGGATCTTGGGGACTTCCCCAGGACAGCTCAGCAGGATGCCCAGTGAAAGGCTCTCTCCTCCCAAGCTCAACTGTTGCTTTTCACAGAATTGTAGAATTAGTCAGGTTGGAAAAGACTGCCAAGATCCCCAAGCCCAACTCCAGCCCACCCCCACCATGCCCACTGCCCACGTCCCTCAGTGTCACATCTCCACAGTTCTGGAACACATCCAGGGACGGTGACCCCACCACTCCCTGGGCAGCTGTGCCACTGCAACACCACTCTCTTGGAGAAGATGATTTTCCTAACCAAAAAGAAGTTTTTCTACCAAAACAAGTTGGAAGAGCAGGCCCCAACCCTGCTCCCACTGAATTCTCTGGACTTTCTCACCATAGAGAAAATGAAGTTGTCCATGTTGATATGTACAAGAAACAGAGCGACAGAGGAGAAGCTTTTGCCTGGAAGCTCACACGCTCAGCCAAATACAAAATGTTTTGGAGAATGGTCCCATGTTGGTATCTGGAGAGCTGATGCTATCACCCAAAGCAGGGCCGAACAGGCCTCCTGGCCTCCATCACCCAGCCTCACACAGAGAGCTCAGGCACTGCATAAAGGCCTGGGATGGTGTTACAAGGGGACATGAACCCTCATGGGGTCTCTGATGACTGATGGATGTTCTTAGCTCCTGAAAGCAGTCAGAAAAGGCAGAGTGCGCTGTCATAGCCAGGCCTGGCATCCTCTGCGGCCTGTGAGCCATTTTATAACACGGGGTTGCTCATGTCCTCATGCTTTAATTGCTGTTTAGCAATGAGGCATTTGGGAGGAGTTTCCCCAGCAGAAAAGATTAGAGAAGGCCACCAGAAGGAGAGATAATAATCGATGAGATTGACTTTCTCTGGTCAGGGCTGTTGGCTAACTCCAGGAAACGCCATTTTCCTCATTCCCCTCCTATGAGGCTACAGAAGCACAGCCTAATTTCTCTGACAACCAGTACTCCTGGCCACATCCAGTCCCAGGACACCTCCCTGTGCCTAGCACAGGCCGCAGCCCTGAGACCAGCAGCTGGGCTGTGTGTATGGAGCAGCATTTTTCAGGTGAGAACACATATCATAGAATCACAGAACCATACAATAGTTTATGTTGGAGGGGACCGTAAATCCCACCCAGCCCCAACCCCTGCTGTGGGCTGGTTGCCCCCCACTAGATCAGGCTGTACAGAGCCCCATCCAGTCTGGCCTTGGGCACCTCCAGGGATGGGACACCCATAGCTCTCTGGGCATGAGTTATATGTGCACTTATTTTAAACAACTTGTTCAGCTGTGCCATCTCAGACTCGTCAGACAGAACTTCATTACCATTTCCAAGGGCCTATGGCAGCAATTTCTTCACCATCCTATGCAGCAGATGCTGCAGAAGGCTCACACATGCTTCAGAAACTCTGAGGTCATGTGGAAACTTTCCAAATTAGTGAGGGCTCCTGGACATGAGATAACTATGTTTTGCAAAGTAAACAGTTCTCCTTGGTACTTTTCAGCTTGTTTAAATAACTTTCAGCCCATTTTTTAAGACAAATGCTTTAAAGGGAAAAGTCTTCAAGTCATATGGTGCACGCTACTGGTCTTTTCTTGATGGAGAAAATAAAAAGTGAGGAACTTTTTGCCTATAAAAATCCCTGCCAGGAAGATTAGTGGTTACTGCACAGATCTGTTAATCTGGAAAGTTGGGATGTATTCCTGAGGATGTTGCTGGCTATGTACGTGACCTTGGAGAAGTCAATGGACTGGCAATGAGCTGACCTTTCGACTGAGCCAAGCCTGCTCGTCTGCATTCTGATGGAAGAGGGGGTGTTTTCTCCTGGGTTTTGTTACTGTGGCTGTTTCCAGTTTTTCACTGAGAAGCTCCACAGACAGAACAGCGTGGCTGTGCTGGTCCTTTTGCAGCACTGCATGAAGCACGGGTCAGGGGCACCTCATGTGGGCTTGAGAGCCTCAGAGGAGCCTGGAAGGTATATGGTCCTGCCCAACAAACCGCTTACACAAACAGTTCCAAGAGCTGCTAAGACTCTGGCATGTGAATCTCTGGCCCAGTCCATCTTGGTGATCTCTCCTATGGATCTCTGTACCTAATGGGTTGATTCGGTTTGTTTGTTTTCAGTTCAACAACCTGCAAAAATGTTCCCGCTCTAGCAGAATGGATTCCTCCTTCTCCAGAAAGCATGCCCTGCTATGTCCATTAGATTCCTTCTGCTGCTGCCTTGGGAGAAGATGGCTGAATGTTCAGCTGCCGGTCCTATCAATAATCCACAAGCTGTTGTACGCAGCCCATGGTTGCTTTTACCTGGGGGAGCTTGCTGGCAGTACTTCCTCTCAGCTTTGCGTAGCAGTTTTAGTAACATAAATGAGTGGTAGAGATGCTACTGGTATACTCCACTGCCTCTTTTTTTTACATAATGGCAGCAGACAGGAAGCAGTGATAAAATGAAGCTGGTTTCTGACTCTGCTGTCTGGATTTTGGTGTGGCATTTTACTCACAATGAAATGATGGCTTCAGCGCCTAAACTGAAAATCACATCCATGAACTAACCTTTTTCCTTCTTTCTAAGATAGGAAAAAGAAAACTTCGTCAGTTTGCCTATAATTTTCTCTGTTGGGAGCATTAATACATACATGCACTGAAGACTCGTATTGAGCAAAAGCTGGCAGCATAAACACATCTTCTGAAAATGGTGAGGTCTGTGGTCATTCTTATCTAGATCCAGCTGCTATGAGATCTTTGTTTCCCACGCTCATAAGTTACCTCTTATTGGTAAATAGTTTCATCACTTAACACTTGATCTCAGATAGCAAAGAGAGGTTTGATGCACCAGCTTAATCATTATGGTGCTGAATTTTGCTTGCTCAGTTCCTTGGCAGACACTTTCCATCTTGTCGTGACAACTTTTGAAATATGAACCCAGGGCTTTCCTGTCCACTGTGCTTGTTAGGCCAACCTACCATAACCTGACAGGACAGCTGAATTCCTCACCAACAATGCAGGAATAGCCTCTGTCCATTCTATGCCTCAACTAGTTTTCCTTTAATTTTCCCACCTGCTGAAGTGCACTGACAGCCCACTGATAGTCCTGCTCTTATTACTCCATGTTAGTAGAGTCTCTGGCCACAGTCCTGGAAACAGAGTTTGAACCAAGAAAGAGCTGGAACCAAACAAAGAGCAAACTGGTCTCTGCTGTCATTGATGGAGGTGGGTAGCCCCTGGTAGCACTTAGTACTGCTGGAGAAGGCACTGAGCAAAGTGCTCAGATGCTGTTTGTGGTAAAACACCTTTGCAAGCATTCAGTCACTGCCTTCTCTTTGCTCTAACTTGGCCAATGTGACTTGAGTTGCTGCAGTCCTGCTGCAGCAATGGGAAGTACCTATTACCCCTTAGTAAACAGGGAGCTTAGCCTATCTCCCACAGGCCCAGATCCACAAGCTATTTATGTACCCAAGTCCAGCTGATTTTTATCTCAGTTGCCCGAATGTCTTTGCATATCTGGGCTTAAGGGTTTTGTCTGTGGTCACGAGGGAAGTCTATGGTAAGCAGAGAAGTGAAAAAGCATCCCAAGCTAAAGCTGTAACTACAGTGCCATCCTTACCTTCCTTAGGATATTTTGGGGGCAGATCCCCATTTGCTGTGAAAACAGCATTATTTTGGCTCTGCATTTTGATATTTGGCTTTAAAATAAAAACCTATATCACTGCTGTAAATGATGCCTATTGATTAGCCTCTCATAAACTGGAGAACTCACTTCAGCTGGCACTGCCATGGCTGAAAGCCAACGCTGTCATTGATCATTTAATTAACTGGAAGAAAATTAAAGGAACTGTAATCTGCTGCGTCTCAGCTCTCTTGTTATCAGGCTGGCAAAGTGCTGATTTCTGCCTAGAGCAACGAGCAGCTCCTTGACCCTGTGATTTAGAAAGCATTATGCACCTCTCCTCACCCACCCACCTGGTAGGGGCAAAGCAGGGTGCAGTGAGACATGCAGCTCTGGACCCCAGGCTCTGCAGTACCCGAGTCTGGAGGAGAAATGGATGTCCTATAGAAGTCATTTTAGAGGCTAATGTTAGAACACTGGAGCTCTTGAGTTTACTACTGGCATTCCCTTAAAGGGATCGAGATACTGATTTTTCATTTTGTTAGCTGAAATAACTGACCAGACAGTGAGCTTGAGACAGAAATTACTGGTCCTGAAAACATGGTGATCTCCTGAAGCTTTGACTTAAACAAGCAACCTGTGAACACAGACAGACAAAAAAAAAAAAGATTTAAGAAGTCATTGTTTTAATGCTGTGTTGCTGTATCAAGGGAAGAAAGACATCTGCCTCTAACTTGTCTTTGCATGCCCAAGTAACATATTAATTGCCTCATTCCCCTATAAATGCCTGCCATCCTCCAAAAGGCATGTTATAACAGACAGTCATTAAAGCTTGCACTGCATTTTTGATGTGCCACGGGAAAACAAACAAACAAACAAGCAAAACCTCAGCTCCTGTTTGTTTCAGCTCGATCCAAGTTGGGGAGATGTTAAGGAGAAACATCTAACAAACATGTATCACTCGAAAGCGTGTTGTAATGCCAAAACAGGAAGAAAACAGAATTTGAAATAGTTCCCAGTATTTGATCAGGCAAAATAGCTTGTTCCCTTTTGCATTTTAATTCCAAGTGAAGCCTATTCATGTTCATCTTTGCATTTGTTTCAGTCTTTTCAGGCTTGTGTGAGAAACTTGCAGTCCAACCTGTAGAATAACAAAGGACTTGATAGGAGGGACAGAAAGGATCAAAAAATGAAATAAGAAACCTCTCTCTGCTACTAATCAGAACTGACTGTAGGAGTCGGATATCTGCATGAAATTGAAACCGCTTTTGAGACGTGCATTTTCCCTCTGCTCTGTGTTATAACTTATGTGCAGACTGCAGCACAGTTCTTGCTGTCTCTGCCGACTGCTGCTCTCAAGGCATTTCGCTTGTGTTTACCATGCGATCAAAAAGGAAGCCGGGCAAAGATGAAAGTAAAACAAGCCTGGTAGGTATGAGGCATTATGGTCTGATTGACAGATTGGGAGTGTCCTGCTGGCTTCGGGGATGTAGGTTGAAAGCACTTCGTCGGTCACAAGTAAAAACAGCTCGTTTGTGTGATGACAGCTGGTGCCGCGCTGCTCACCGCGGCCTCGTGAGAAAGTCGCACTCTGGGTGTGTGAGCAGGGTGAGGAAGTGCAGATGGACGTGTTTGTGTCCCCATGCCACAGAGCAGGAGAGATGGCAATGGTGACAGTTCCTGGTGTGCTCAGAGGGACTCGGGACCAAGATGAATTGGTAATTGGCAATCACAAGCACAGATACAGTTTGGGTGGAGAATGGCTTGGGGGCAGCCCTGAGGAGAAGGATTTGGGGGTGTTGGTTGATGAAAGACTCAACGTGAGCCAGCAATGTGCACTTGCAGCCCAGAAGGCCAACTGTATCCTGGATTGCATCAAGAGAAGTGTGACCAGCAGGTTGAGAGAGGTGATTCTGCCCCTCTGCTTTGCTCTTGTGAGATCCCACCTGGAGAGTACTGCATCCAGGTCTGAAGCCCCCAGCACAAGAGCACAAGAGCACATCGAGCTGTTGGAGTGGGTCCAAAGGAGGGCCATGAAGATGTCCTACAAGGACAGGTTGAGAGCTGGGGCTCTTCAGCCTGGAGAAGAGAAGGCTCCGAGGGGACGTTATAGCAGCCTTCCAGTACTTGAAGGGAGCCTACAGGAAAGCTGGGGAGGGACTTTTTATAAGGGCAGGTAGCAACAGGGCAAGGGCAAATGGTTTTGAACTGGAAAATGGTATATTTAGACTAGATATCAGAAAGAAATTCTTTACTGTGAGGGTGGTGAGATACTAGAATTGTTGCCCAGAGAGGTTGTAGATGCCCCCTCCCTGGAAGCATTCAAGGCCAGGCTGGATGGGGCTGTGAGCAACCTGCTCTAGAGGGAGGTGTGCCTGCCTGTAGCAGGGGGTTGGAACTGGATGATCTTAAAGATCCCTTCCAAACCAGATCATTCTAACCATTCTAACCTAAACCATTCTAAGATATGATTCTATAATTCTATGATTCTTTGAGCAGAACCTGCAGTGTAGGCAGCCCGGCCCCAGACTTTTGGCTACTCTTTCCCAGTCCCATCACTGTGCCAAACGTAGGTCAGAGCCAACAGCTGAGTATCCTGAGCAGTGGGATATATCTGTGAACTCTTCTGCTTGGTGTGCAGCAAGGGACTGCAGTGCTGAGATCCAAAACCTGTCTTGAAATAATTTGTACAGTGTCCCACAGGAAGCCTGTAACCAAATCTGCCCCCCTCCCGAGCTCTCATTCAGGGCTTCAACCACAAACTCATTCTTTTCTGGAAGGATAATTTTAAAAATTCCTCTTTTTGTCCACCTCAGGAAAGCCACCGTACAATTGGCAATATCTGCTCAGAAGTGGCCTGGGGTTGGCAGGATGTAGGCGGCTGGTGAAGCTGCTTGGTGAAGCCTGCTGAGTGTCTGCTTGCCTTCTGCTTTTGCCTGGTAGATCCCTGTCCCGGGTAGGAAATCCTTCCCTCAAATCTCATTACACTGAATTGTACATAGTGCTTTTATTATACTTTGTTATCCACACTGGTGTGCTTCTCCGTGCAGAAATCAAAGTCAAGGGAGTATTTCCCAATAGCCTAATGTGCAGTGAGGCAAGCAGCCCTTAAGAGGTGGTCATATTTTTAAAAAATTGTGTTGTGCAAATGCCAAAAGAAGAATAAGATCCAGACATAAGAGGGAGAGAAGATGAAGTTAGAAAAGGCCAGTGGAAATCACAGTTGCCAAGGAGAGATTCTGACTGCCACCACGTACTCCCATTTCATCAAATATTTCATATGTGAGTAACAGCAGCATTAGCTATTTTGCTGGGGTTTGAATGCAATTCAAATTTCAATTCATATTTCTATTGGGAAAGGAGATGGTGGTCAGAGATCTCAGGTTCTAGCATTGTTAAGCATAAGAAATCATAGCAACAGACGCTGGACTGCTGACAGCGTGCAGCAGAGCCTAGGAGCTGCACAGCCTTCGAGACCCCATGGCACTGCCCTGTAAGGTAAATGTATGGGCATGACATGTTTTGTGTCAAATACCGATAGGTTATTATGTTCTCTTCACTGTAATATGCTGCTCACTTACTGAATCAATCAACATTGCTTCCCTGAATGTAATGGGCTGTACTGCCAAGCAAAAGGCCAGGAAAGCCAGTGCTGGTGGTATGGGATGTTGCAGTGGCATCCCATGCCATGTGAGTCACCAACTCAAGTTGGTGGAGGGAGTGGGAGTCCTTAGTTCTCTTTAACATCCTCCATGTGTAAGCCCCTACTCAGAAACTGTAAGTGATCTGTGGAAGGAAGATATGTGAGAAAGATCAGGCCCTTATCTTTTTCCACTGAAGTCAACAGAAGTTGTGCCAATCGGTACCGTTGGGGTCCTGATAACAAGTGCACACAGTGCCCACCGTGGTGATATTTGGCCCATCAGCAGAGCAATGTGAAGCCACAAGCAGAGCCTATCTCACATCTTTGTGTTGATTTGTTCTGCTGCCGAATCCCTGCCGCTGTCCTCACTGAGCTGCCTGCTGACTCACCAGCTTGCCTTCTGCACATTTGCCCTAATTACTCATATGCAAACTTTATTTTTTTTGCCGGAAGTTCTTTTAACGTAAGTTGGAGTGTGAACTTAGCACAGCAATAAAGCTCAGGAAGAGTGACTACGCTCCTCTGTAATAAGGTTCTGTTATCGGCACTGGCAAAGCGGAAAAGGCATAGCAGTGTTTGAGTGGTGTGACTCAAAAGTTTAATAAATGGGAAGATGGGGAGGAGAATGTTTGCCTAACATCCTTCTGGAGCTGCTATAGCATGAGATGTTCAACTGCTAAACAAGTTTCCACCATCATCATCCTGAAACACAATTAGTTTTCGATGCGGAGTTCTTTATTATGGGTTTGGAGAAAGCAAGTCTGGCATGAGAGAAATGTGTCTAGTAAGGAGACCACAGCACTTATTCACAGTTCCTCAGCCGGTTCATGCTGGGAAGTCTGACATCTTCAAACAATTAAATTGAGCAATGCGAGTAATTTGTATACTGAGATTTTCTGCAGTGTGTTTTACTCAGGGACTGCTAATGCATCGAGAGCCTTGGTGACTCAATTATTTAAAATGATTGGAATCCAGCATGAGAATATTCAGTGAAGAACTGTTTCAATGCATTGCATGGTATGTAGATTTAGATGATGTTCATGAAATTGCACAAGTGAATCCTGAGATGCCAATGCTTATCAGCATCAAAAGTAATCATCATTCAAAGGAGTGTCAGTTGTAGGACTGAAAATAAGAGACTACTGCATGGGACCAGGAGGGTTTAGCAGTGTTACAGCCAGGCAATCTCTGGTCTGCACTGGTGCTGATTTGGCTTGTAATGGAGCCCAATCATCTTTGTTGAGCGCTGAGCAGCTGAAGGGCAAAGCAGACTTTCACTTCTGTGTGACAACTCATCAGGAACCACTTCATCCTCGCACCCAGGTCAGAGAAGCTGAAACAGTTGCTCACAGCCTCCTCTAAGGCATGGGAAGTACCTCTGTCAGCAACACTTTGCTACAGAAACCCCTCTGATGTGTCCCAGCGGCAGTGGCCAGGGTGGGGAAGAGGGCACTGAGTAGAGTATGACATTTCTGCACCTGCCAGGGCATCCCCCTTTGAGCAGGGAAATTCCTTAGAGGCTGTTATGGTGATTCTGTGAGTGCATTAAACAGTGCACTGTTGCCATGCTGGAGTGATTGTATCCCTGCACATAAACTGGTTGTATCTCATTTGGAAAGACGAGTTGTCTTTGAGCTCCTGTGTGGGACTTCTTGGGACTTATGCAAGGGAGTCTGAGTCTGAGTCTGATGATTTCTCTCCCTGAGGTGCCAGGGAGCACAGCACAACGAATATAGCACAGCCGCACTGCCATGGGCTATCGTCACATCTCATAAGCCAGGGAAAGCTGGGCTTTGTCAGCGTGTGGATGAAAAACCTTGAAGGAATAAAAAGGAGTCTGTAGCACCTGTGTCTCTTCTGTGCATCAGACTGCTGCGGGCAGAGGCAATTCATTTCACACAGAAACTTCCTGCGACTTCTATTAAATGTCACAGTCACCGCCTTTTCTTCAAAAGAAATTAAAAGGAAAAACAGCCCATGTTTGCATGCAAAAATGACTGCTGGTTACACGGGAGCTCAGAACCCACTGCAGAAATGTTAGGAAGATTCAGTACTGTAACGACATCATTTTGCCCTGCAGGTGTTTCCTATGACGCTACATGTGCACACAGCAGTGCAGGGATGTTACTTATGCCTGTCAAAGCTTCTTCTGAAAAGGTATCGTTACCTCAGAGCTGTGAACTGAGTAGTGTCGTATGGCTGAGGTCTGTATGAGCACTTAAAATTCCTTGTTGGAGGAAAGCAACAAGATTGTAAAATCACTAAATGTCCTGTATTGGAGGGGACCCACAAGGACCACTGAGTCCCAGCCCTGGCTCCACACAGCACCACCCAAAGCCAACCTGATGTCTGAGTGTGGTGTCCCAGTGCTCTCTGATCTCCGGCAGCTTTGGGCTGTGCTCACTGCCTTGGGCAGGCTGTTCCATGCCTACTGCCCTCTGGGGCACAGCCTGTCCCTAACCCCCACCTGCCCCTCCCCTGACACAGCTCCACACCGTTCCCTCAGGCCCTGTCCCTGTCACAGACAGTGGAGCTGAATGTTGCCCCTCTGCTCCCTGTGAGGAGCTGCAGGCTGCCATGTGGCCTCCCCTCAGCCTCCAGTGAAGGAATGTGGGAGCTCTGTGCAGACCCTTTTCCCACATCTCCACACAACTGAAAATGCATATGACTCAAGGAACACAGGTAAGGTTACTGCAGGGCCTTTAATTTTCAGTGTGTGGATTCTGGCTGTAAGTTTCCTCGCTCTACGCCTGCACGGCTGTGGCTCCTGTTCTCCATCCCAGCGGTTCCTTGATCAACGCCCGCGCTGGAGCCATGAGGAGGCCCGACCCCTTCCCCTCAGCCCCACTACAGCCACTCAGCCCCGGGCGGGCGCTGCCCCGCGGGCACTTTGGCGCCCCCCTGCGGGCGCGGGGCCGCGCAGGGGCAGCTGGGGGCAGCGCCGCGGGGCCACGCAGGTCCTAACGCAGCCCGCCCGGCACCCTCTCCAGCCCGGGGCGCGGGGAGCCGGCGGCGCCGCGTCCCGCCCCGCACATAGCGCTCCACGTGAAGCGCCGGCCCCCTCCTCCCAGCTGTTTGCTCAGCTGACCCCGCCGGCCGATGGGCCGGGCCGCGCCGCCGCTCCTCACTGGCGCAGCGCTGGGCCCGGGCC
>JACDJE010000028.1:5406625-5448459 GCA_016647715.1 Pavo muticus | reverse complement strand
GGGGGCGGCGGTGCGGCGGGGAGCGGGGGGATGGGATACATTGTGTCTGTAGGAACGGTAGTGGGAATTAAAAGGGGGGAAAGAAGGCGCCGAGAGGGGGACAGGGAAAACGCGTGCGTTGGGCTCGGTGCTGAGGTTGTGTGCTGGTTTGTCCCCAAAGCTGCGGTTGTTTCCCAAAAGGAGGCGGGAGGGATGGATTGCGCTTTGCGGGAGGCGGCCGGCGAGCCTTTCATCTCCTATTATGCTCCGGTTTTGTTCGGAAAGGGACGATTTCGGCATCTGGAGCTTAAGAGAAGCGTGGCGGTGGGGGAGGCGGCCGCCGAACAATGTGAGTTGGGGAGGATGAATAATTCACCGAGGATCGTGAGCTCAAATTAGAGAGAGAGGGAAATAAAGGCCGCGGAGCTTTTGTTGCACAGCGAAGTTATGGAGTCGGGGCGCTCAGGTGATGGGATCTTCCGATGGGGCGCTCCGCCAATGCGCTGTGCGGAGGATTGGATGCTGTGATGCCGCCTGCGAGGAGACAGCGCTTGGCTGTATTGATGGTGGGGCCTTTTTTGAGATGGGCTGTCTCTGCGCTGGTATTCAAGGGTCAGCTGGGATAAGCGGGCAGTATGGAAGTGGGACTGGGGAGGAGTTGGCTGGCTGCTAAAATGGATGTGGAGCTTTGTGCTGAGCTACGGACACGGAGCGTGGGGCTGGGAGTGCTCTGCCTCTGTGCCGTACCTCCAGGACAGTGCCATCTCCGTGCTAACGTCACCGGGATGGACGAGCTGAGGCTCTCAGCCCAATGAAATAGCTACCGTGGGGCACCACTTTGTTTTTTCTACTCCGTGCTATTGAGAAGCCTTAGAAAATCGTGACAGCAGGGATTGTTCTGTGCTTTGGCCTCATTTGGGGGCAGCTCTAGAGCGGGGCTTTGAAACTTTCAGGTTTTCTCTGTTGCTGTTTTTCTTTGTCCTCGAGCATTTGTTATTTTTCACTTTCTATTCTGTCCCTCTTTGGTACTTTTTATTTATCTATTTATTTATTTATTTATTTATTGCAATCTCCTTATCCTGCAAGTAATCTGCTTTCTTCAGAATGCAAGAATCAGTATGCGTGGCTTATCCTACCCTTCCTAAAGGGAGGGCTTAAGAAGGACCATTCGTTGTCTCCTGCTTCCCGTAGACGGAGTTCAAGGTTGAGAATGTTTCTTATAAAGTAGTGAGGAGTATTGAGGTTACCTCTGTTGCAGGGTATGCTTTAATTTAAAACACAAAGCTGGGGCTGTGCTATGCTCGTCCTGGGGCTGTGAGCCTGCAGTTGAGCAAAGATAGCAAAGTGAAAAAGGAAGGATGTGAGCTCAGCAGAGAACTTGCTGTAAATCTCAAGCATTGCTCAAGAGCCTGGCTTGGTGTAGAAGGGTTTAGGTTCGACAGTGTCCTTGTTCAGAGCACCTGTGGGGAGAGCCCCCTCCTGTCCTGTCCTTCGATAGGAGGACTTGGATTGCAGATGTAGCACGGGTTGCTTTCAGCATGTGTTAGAGTCGTTTCTTGCCGTGCTTGCATTTGGGTGTTTATCTCTCAGTAGTTATGAAGCTTGTTGTTTGCTGATGATGTGCTGTGAGATGCAGAAGTCAGGAATTTTGACCCTGTGTGTCCCTCATTCTTACATAAGTGAAATTCAGTCATCACAGTAACTGGAAGCAGATTCACTTATGGGTTTGTGGCATGCATTCCTTTGGGTAGTTCCAAACTTCAGTCTCATTTGATTTCTCAAGGAGTCTTGACTCCCCCCTGCCCCCCCCCCCCCGTGTGTATCAGCAGTGCCATTATGCTTTGACAGTTACTTGGATTTTAGCTATTCCCCAGTAATTGGAGCATTTTTATGTGCTTCTCATAGTTTTCTCCCTCTTGTTGCAAGGGCTCAGTTTGTCTCCGTGTATGGAGTGAGTAAAACTGTTCTCGTGAGCTTTGTTTGCTCATATCTACCATTTTATTCAGGTTTAGAAGCGTGGTGACTTTCTCAGTGTTCTTTCAGCAAACCCTTGTTCAGGTGGCTCATGCTGGGACAAAGTTTCCCTCCATTCTGCAATGTGACACTTTGTTATTAGGAGAGCGAATCTCGCAAGGTTTTAAGTACATGCACCATTTAGGGTTACTAGTTACTTAAAAACAATCTTGGTGACAAGCAGGTTTTGAACACTAAGTATTCTCTTGAGGGCTCTGGGTCTTCAGGTGGTGTAGAAGGGTATGATGTGGGGTAGTGAGCTGAGCGCCTGGGAAGCTGATAAAGCTTTTCAGTTTCTTGTAGTTGGGGCTTGTATCATCTGGCGTCTCAGAGGCTGATAGGAAAAGCGAGGTTTTCCTGCTGTATCTCTGCCATGAGGTCAGAGCCTAAACCTGCCCGAGGTGCCTGCTTTGGTGCTGCTGGCTCTGATCCTTAAACCTGCGTGGGGCTGTGAGGATCTGTGTGTGCCGCTGCTTTCTGTCTGTGCGTTTCTTTCAGTGCCGGTGGAACTGAGCCACCATTAATGGGGTTGAAAGCTAATACAAAAACCTTTTGTACGTGTGATAACTGTGCCTTTCTGTGCTGGAAGAAGAGGAGAAAACTTTCTCGGTCTTCCATAGAACCTCCCTGCAGGTATGGGGAGGGCAGAGCGGTTCATGGATTACATAAAGTGGCTGTTCTTACAGCTTTCTGGGTTTTTCTGGGTTGTTTGGCTTCCCTTAGGACTTAAATGGCATTGCCAGAGTTGTCTGTTCTTTGCTGTTTCCTCAATCTTGAAGTGCCTTCCCTAGAAGTGACCAGCATTCACTTTTTAGTGCCCACTAAAATGAAGGCAGCAGCGTGGTGCTGTGGCACTGCCTTCTGCTTTTCAAGGCACAGAAGATGAGCAAGGAACAGCTGCGGAGGATTTGCCTGCAGTGGTTACTTTTTCTTCATTTTGCACTGTTGGTGCTTTGTTCACTTCTGTCAGTGAAGGTTTGGGGGTCTGGTAGTGTGCTGGTGGGAGCAGCAGGAGGGGGTTTCTAGGCTTTGTTTAGGGATGTTGGCTCTGTCCTTTTAAAACAACCTCCCCAGCCCCTCTGGTGGCACGCTTACAGTGCTTTGCACTGAGGGGAGAGCTCTGGGGTGGGTGTGCTGGGGTGCTTGGGGCTGCCAGGAGGCTGGGACAGCAAGGGCTGTGTGCTGATGGTGGCACCTGAAGCCTGGCAGTTGGTGAGCTGCTGGTTTAAAGGTTGAGGTCTGATGTAGCAAATCTATCTTATTTCCTCCTCTAACTGCGATCCCTGTTCTCTGTTTGCTTTATCTTGCCTGAAAAAATGTGTGTCCAGGGCTTCTTTAGCTTAAGCTAAAATTATGTTAAAATATGACATTTGTAAGCCCTGAGAAATGTGATTCTGTGCCTGCTGCCACCAGACCAGAGATCCGAGAAGACCATGCTGTTACCAATGTAACGCTACTGAGACATCTAACAGCGTGGGTGTGCTTAGAGCTGCTTGTTCCTCCTCCGTGTGGAGTGAAAACAACTTGATAGACCTTTGTTCCCTCGTATCCTTGAATTATGTGCCTGGAATTTATAAAGCTGTTCCCAGGAATGATTGCTGATGGTGAAGTTGGGAGGAAGAAGTGCAGCCGTTCACAGTGCTATCTAATGTTGGCTGTGTTTTGGAGTAAGCTCTTCTGAAGCTCTTCAGAGTGTGCGTGTTCTCCTTGGTGTGTTTCTTATCTGAAAGCCTTGAAGACTATTACTGAGCCTATGTAATAAAATGGGTTACATTCTTGTGTGTTCACGCTGCACAGGAATCGTGCTGCACTGCTGTGTCTCAGGCTGGCTTTCAGCTGGGTTCTCCTGACTTTTTCAGTATGAGGCAACTTTGTATCACAGGAACCACTGTTTTTGTGCACTCGGTTTTGTACTGCAGGGGAAAAATGGTCAGTGTTGTCTCACTGAGAGCTTGGTGTTATGGTATGCTACCAAAATAATTCTCAGGCATTGTTCAGTAAGGCCAGCTGGGAGGCATGGCATGGCTCAGCGGTGGCATGAGGGAGTACCCAGATCTTCCTGATAGCCCTCTTTTAAGGAGATGTAAATGCAGATCAGATTACAGTGTGTTCTTTAAAAACAAAATGCTTCAAAACAAAAACAGATCTTGCAAGAACTTCAGTCCTCTCGTGTTGTTCACTGATGCCCAAAAGGAAAGAGGAATGTTCCAGATGACGAGTCATCAGCTCAAAGTGCTGCTTTTATCTTAACCTACACGGGTATATAGGCAGGTGTTTACATGCCTCCAAAAATCCTAGGCAATGCATGGAAAGAACTTAGACCTTAATCAACTTTTCGTGTCATAACTGCCCTTTCGCATTGGAGAGATTTTTGGAGCCCATTTAAGAACCTTCTTTCATATTAGGGCAGGCAGGAGAATCTATTTTCCACCGAGCGCTGCTCCAAGATGGGAGGTGCTTCAGGGTTTTGTGGCCTTGAGATGTATAGAAATGGCCGAGGATAAGAGAGAAGCCTTTGCACTTCAGTGGCAGAAAATTCGGGAAAGATGCAGGTTTCCAAATCACAGTTGGCTATGAAGGCTGGTAGGGGCTTCCTCCACGTGAGATGTCAACCTTCACAGAATTTTGGTTTAAGCTAAATAAGCTCTGAAGTGATTGGAAACACAAAATCAAGTGAATACATGCCAGCATATATATATACATATATTTAAGTACAGTTTATGTAGGTGACGAATGCTTCAGGGTTCTTTGATGTGGAGCCATAGCCTCAGTTGATGTAAATTAGCATGGGTTCATTGAAGCTATGCCTGTTTGTACCAGCCTGCGGATTTGATGCAAGATATCAGAGTAAGCGCATTGATAAAGATAAGTCTCATCATATTCGTAATGTGTCACTAATTTCTGTTGGAGCCCGATGATATTAGGACCTGTACAACAATGTGGTGCTTTAAAATGCTGAGATTTTTGTACCCAGGCATTTGAAATGGGTCGTCTGAAGCTGAAGAACTGGTGCTTCAAGGAGATGCGTTAGTATCTAGTAAGTGCTAGCTGGTAAGATAGCTAGCACATAATAGATGTGTACATCATAGGCTGTGTAGAGAAACTGTAAATTCTGTTTAATTCAGTGCGGTGTGAATGAATTCTTGTGGAGCATTCAGAGGAAAAATGTGACTTCCTGCACAAAAGTAGAGCCTGACTTTCTAGAGGGGCACTGACAAAAGTGAATCAGGGTTTGTGCGAAGAGATTTGTGCTCTGACGTTTGTAGCAGTGAAAGGTTTTACTGAGCAACTTTGTAATTTACAAAGTATCCCTTTCGATTCAGTTTGTAACAATCCTGGAAGCGCTGCCTGAAAAAGATGACCCGTGTTGTTTCTCAGAATGCATCACTAAACCAGCAGCAGGCTGACGGTGTTACCACAGTTCTTACGTTTCAAGAGGGGAAAGAACACTGAGGCCAAGAATCTTGTTTGTGAGGTGATTTCGTGCTGCTTGCTACTGGGAATGATAACAGCATTGTTGTGCTGGAGGGGAGTTAGGGGCTGGCTTCCTCACGTTGTCCCCGTGCTTACACCCACTGCAGGAGGTGGGGATATATTGCAAGGAGCTGAAGACTTGAAGCAATCCGTGTCAAATGTAAGAGCTGCAAACAGGACGCTCGCAATGGAAGTGATTTAGCTGCTGATGAGCACGTTCAGTGCTTGGCTCTTCAGAAGGGGCTTTTCTCTTGCAAGCTGTTGACTGTGCAGCTGATATCGCCGTAGGATTTTTATCCTTGCTATTGATGTAATTTTTCTTCACTGCGGGTTCGTTATTCATATAGGAAAAATAAAATACCTTTATTTCTACTTATTTGAGTTTGCTTTTAAAACCTCTGATAATGAAATACCCTGTTAGGTGAAAGCAGATGAGGAATGTAAAGTGAAGAGAAGGGTAAGAACTCGTGTTAAAGCAATGAGGAAAGCCCTTTGGCCTCTGGTCTGAAAAGCTTGAATACGGTACCATAAAGTATGTTTTTAAAACCCACGATTTGGACTGAAATTAGGTATTTTATCATGAGTCTGCACCTGCCTGAAGACAGGGCAGTTCATAGCTGGTAACTGAGAGCATGTTCAGATGATGAGCCCTTCTCAGGGATGTGTTCTGCTGCTCTGTGTGCCTCGAGGAGGCAAAAGACATTAAGAGCAAGAGTGCTGAAGGGAGGAGAGCACTCGGAGGGCAGTTCATCAAGCCCATGTCCAGCCATCTTCTTACAGTAGTTATGTTTCTTCTTTAATAATAAGCACAGTGTAACTACTACGCATCTTCCATCCTGAAGGATGGAACACAGCACTTCAGTAAGAAAAAAGGCTGTCTTCTAAAAAAAGCCAAGTAACTTAGTTGAAAAAACTGAGAGTTTTCTCACAAGTGACCGTTCTGTGCCACATGGTTATTTTTATACAGTAAACTACTGTGCAGAGTGGAAATATCAGTGTATTACTCAGTGCAGTGAGACACAGCAGAATCACTTCACCACGCTCTTAATTAGAAATACTAATTTTGGAAGCTTTTACCTTCTTACACTTTCTAAGCAGGGAGGTAGGAAGGTTTTCAGGTCAGTTTGAGGCCAAGCTCAGGTGATGGATGATCTTGGGAGTGCGATGTTGTGCTGGGTTCAGGAGCGCCAGGTTCTGCTGCTGGCTATCATGTGCCACAGTTTGCCTGTCTGTAGGACGAGCTGCAGGGGTCCCTGCTCATAGCAGGGGAATTGGACTAGATGACTTTTAAGGATCCCTTCCAACGCAGACAATGCTGTGATTCTATTATTTGTGGTCTTGGGAGTAAGACCTCTTAGTGTGTAGTTCACCATGTAGCTCGGTGGACTCTTGTCATGAGAGCCAGTCCCCGCTATCGCTTTGCTAACAGCAGAAGATTTGGAAGGCAGTGCTCATTCATGAGCTGCTGTAGCTAATTCAGCTCCAACTGCCTGCTTGCTCTCTGCCAGGGTACTTTTCAGTCAGGGTTTTTTGATGGTGTTGAAATCATGGTAAATGCCTGTAACCACCCGAATGGGAAGAAAACAGTTCAGATTGCTTTGTCAGAAGGAAACGCACAAAGGAATGAAATTTAACCAATAGTTTGCATATAGAAGCGTTGTCTCTGAGCTTTAATATTACACTATGTACTGCAGTTAAATCTTTTTAAAAATCTAAGTTACCGTATTCAAATAATATTTCCTTTGTTAGATTACTGGGTTTTAAGTCCATTAATTCATAAGAAGTAAGGCTTTTATCTAGAAGGTCACATGCTTGTGACCACACACAAGATTAAGGTGTTGGATTGCTCTCATAAGAACTCTGCATGGATTACAGAATAACTTAATGGGTAAATAAAACGGGCCACAATGGCAAAAGCAATGGTCTTTAAAAAGCAAGTTCTATAAAAGCAAGAAGAGCTGAATCTGTACCACAGAGCTCATCGTGGGCCGAGATTGTTGTTCTGGAGCACAGCCTGGGAAGGAAGGAGAAAACTTCCAAAGCAACTGGAAAAAAACTTCTGGGAAATCTGCATGCAAATACAGTTCCTGGAAAGCTTGTCCCTCGCTGTTTTCAGCTGACAATTCAGACTTGGCCTCGTGTTGGTGAGCACAGGCTGAAATTTCTTCCCCTTGCTACCAGGAGGAGGTTTGGATGCCGGCAGTGAGCGCTCCTCAGGCAGGTGTGTGTGGTGAACGCCGTCCTCTGACCGGTTTGCTGTCTGCCCCACTGCCTGCCTTTCCTCCAGTTAAACAGCAGGGATGGCAGCTCCCTCTCGAGCCACCGTGTGCCTGGGCGCCTTCAGGGGACAGGGATTTCTGAGGGGAAAAGGGGGAAAAGCAGGCACATTGCCTGTGTGTGCTGGGTGGGAGATGAACAGGTGTTGTTTGTGTGTTGTTTTGTTTTAGTCAATACTTACATCATTAGCTTGCCGTATGTTTAATTAACTGGATTTGAGTGGTGTGCTTTGCTTACATTTTGAGTTGTTTTTCCTAGGAAGGCCTGTTTAGGGAAGTAGAATTATGCTGCTTTAATTTCCCTGGTAAGCACTGGGCTCCTCTGGGACTTCTTCCCATGGCAGAAGAATTCAGTAAGCACTGTGGCTAGCAGCCCTGAGTAAAATCAAACTAGCAGACAGTGAAGAAAAACAAATAACTGCCTGCTCAGCACGGTTAAGTATTGCACGGCTGTAATATGCTTTTTGGCAGCCTGTGCCTTTGCAAAGTGGGCTTGGATCTGGTGTGCAGCTGTGCGGTGGCAGGTGAGAGCTGTTGGTGTGGCTGAGCCCCCGTGAACAGAGCTGGTCACGGGGGGGTATGGGTGGCTGTGAGGGGTGACCTGCCAGGACCTGAATCAGGAAAGGTGAGGCTGGATTAATTAACACGTGCACAATAGCTATTTTACATGGGGATTGAAAACACCTACAGAATACAAATCTGAGTAGAGAATCAGTAAGTTGGTATGAACGAATGTGCAGCTAGAAAGGATAGAAAATAAATAGCAGCAGTAGAGCAACTTAGAGGAAAAGAAGAAAAAAGCTGTGTAATACTGTGTATACAAGGTGAAATTTTACATAAGGTGGTGATTTAAGATACCAGAAGACAGAGTTCACATGGCACATGGTCAATGGGCAGGTCTTAAAACAATTTTTAATCTTGTTGATAATCTTCTATTGGTTACTGGTGGCATTCTCCAGGGTTCTTCTAGGTCTTGGATGCTGGTCTTAAGTAAGGAGGAATATGGCAGATGTAAATGTGGCTGTGAATTAGTTTTATGTTTAAGGAGGGGAAAGCTGGGGGCTAGAAGAGTGGGGAGTCACTCATAGAAATGTGCAGTGGTGGGGTCTTTGAGATGATGTGGTGAGCAGTTCATCAATATATAGCAATATATAAGAAAGCTGCTCTGGCCCAAGTAGCCCGCATGGCCGTGCTCAGAGGAACTGCACATTCAGGTGCAGAGGCTGCACTGAGTGTAACTGGTGCGTGTGATAGTTGCTGGTCCAGATTTTGCTTGCTGCAAAAGCCTGCTGTAAAACTTGGTTTATATTCATGCTGCCGTATTTTAAAGCCTTTCTCATCTGGGGGCAGTGAGTGGGAACCTGAGTAATGTCCTTCAGCCGCACTGAAACCTGGTGGTGAAACATGGTTTTGCTTTGCGTGTCTAGCTCTGGTAATTTCTGGAACTCAGTTGTTTGTTCAGCTATTACATGCAAACATCTTCCACATACATGTGCAAAGAATTGGTTCTCAGATTGTCAGTGGAGCGCTGTTTTCTGTGTATATCCTGCATTAGGTTGCTTTCTGCTTCTGTATTCCATGGCTAGAAACAAAATGGAAATGAATGTCTGGCAGTGAAATTGGGCAGGAAATGTCATACCTGAAAGCACAGGCAATTTCCTGCCTAGCATGGGCATTGCTGATACTCTCATTGCATGTATAATCCCCTCCTCAGCTGCGATCATCTTCTGAGTCTTTAGGTGCTTTCATGTGCAACAGACCGAAGGTTGTGACAGATATCTTCAGTTTTTGATGCTGATCTTTCTTAATCAGAACTCGGGTTCCTGTTGCTCTTACGGGATTGTATTTCTGTTGCTAAGATGAAGATTTTTAAACATGGGCACTTTTGAGAACCTCCCTTAAATTATCTAATTTATCCAAACCGATTTTGAACTGGTTCACGTTTTATTGTTTGGAGTCCCCTTCCTTCAGCTCCCTTTTATTCTAGCTGAGAGAGCCCACTTCAGAAATGTATTTTCTTTCCAGGAGTCAAACATCCCTTAATTGACTGCAGTGCCATTTTCTGGCAGCTGCACAGCGTGCTTTTTCATTTACTTTGTGCAACTGGCAGTAACAAAGCTTTGATTTGCAACAGCATAGGGGTTTTTTTTTTTGCTTTCTGCTATTTGGTGACATCCCATGTTGAGGCAACTCTGACTTCACTTGGTAATTAAACTTCATTTATGAAAGACCTTTTCCCCATTAATTTGATCCATTAAAGAAATGCTCTTTCAAGCTGGAGGTTAATCTTCCCATTTAAATTGCTGGGTTTTACCCAGATTAGTTACAGCTTAGTTTTCAACAACAGCTAAAAATAGTAAAGCGTTCTGCTGTACAGTTTAAATGTCTATCTATAGTAGTAGCCTTTCTGGTAAGGAATTATATATTAAGAGGGAGACCTGGGGCTGCTGCTGGGACATCTCTGTTAGAACGTTTGGGCTTTCCTTAAGTCTTGCCCATTGTAACACCGGGCTTCAGCAGGCAGCGCTTGATTCACTTGCTCTGGGTTTCATTTTTAACAGCAGCACTGTGAGCTTGATTTGAGCAATATTCAAGTCAGTAATTGGTAATTTAAGGGCCCTGAACAGTTCTGACTTCTCTGTTGAGATCTGTTCTGGATGTCCTAAAACCAAACATCTAGAATCCAGCTGAAATGTTTTCAAGAACATGGAGCTTTCAGGGGGAAAACAAACGCATGGGCAAGGACTGTTCCCATCTCTTGCATTGCCTTTCCCTGTGTTTCTTTTTTACTTCTGAGCCTGACAAATGCTCGGACTGGAGTACACAGCATTATTGCTGCAGCACAACTTCAGGTAAAAACGCTGTCTGCAGTTGAAAGGGAAACTATAGTAAAGCTCTGGCATCCATGCCAGTGGGAACCGATTACTTCAAATAATTCTATAGTAGAAGGAACTGTTTGCAAGTGAAGGGATCTTGAGTGAGTAGCTGACAAAGCAAAATTGGAGGTATAAAGGTGAAACTGTTTAAGGGAGCATAATTACTTGTATTACTTTTGTCAGAGGCAAACCTGTGGTCATAGAAGAAGGGCAGAATTGGGAGTGGTTTTTCACCTCCACCCTTAGTTTTCCACTGAGAGAAAAGATACTTGAGGCCTGACTTGAGCAAGAAATGTTTAATCCATTCAGTTTTAAATAGCTGAAGTATTTTTTTCAGTACCATTAAAGCTCAGGCTTCTTGTAGTGACTTTCAGGATGTACCTGTATGTCCGGGGCCTCAGGATTCTGAGGCCAAGATATCCATTTCTCACTCTTCAGGTTGTGACTGAATGCAGGAAATCTGCAAGATAAGAGGTATCACCAGTTACTTCATGCTGCATTTCTGAGAAACACGAGCTATGCTCACAGAAACTGATAGACGTAGTACAGAATTCCTGTGTGCGCTAAGACAATCAGAAGTCAGTTGTCAGAAGGTCTCCATTTGTTGGAAAAAGTCAAGTTAACTTCACAAGGAATTCTGATGGCTTGCTTGGTCTTTAAAACAACTCTTAAAGCTTCCTTAATACTTCAAGGCATTCATGCTTGCAAGATCAGCCCTGGAAGCACCATCCCTTGGATATTTCTGCACAAACTAAGCAGGTTCTCTGGCTGTTGCAGGTAGCACGTGATTTATGCTTGTATTTAACTGCTTTCATTGAATCTGGTTCCTTATTTCCCCGGTAATATCAGCTTGTGAGTCACTTCCTTCCATCACTTACAGTACCTCTCATAAGATGATGTGCTAATTAAAAAGCTGTATTATTTTTGCACAGATCCACAGCCATAGCAAAGATAATTTGGTAATGGTCTACTGAAATGAGACAAGTGCCGTTCCTAAACTGTTGGTAGCAAATATAATACAATGTAACAAAGGTCTATTTTCTGCCATCTTCAACTAGTAAGGTTTGGTCTCTTCATGATGACATTCAGAGGCACATGCTTTGAATTAGAACAAGAGTATTTGTAGAGATATATTTATCTTTCATGTAAGTAAATGGAAAAAAGGGGATCTGCTGGTCAGTACAACTGTGTTCGGTATCTCAGTTACATGCAAAAAGAAGACGAGATGCCTTCAAAAGGTGTGTGTGTGTGTGTGAATGTATACATACACACACAATGCAAGAGCATAACGTATTACTTTCCGTAGTCCATTTAAAAATAAAAGCGCATTTAACTGCAGTGACCTGATTTCCACTGATGTGGGTACAGGGAGAAGGGACGATTATTGGCATTATTGAATGGCTGAGGATCGTGGTTGTTTTTATGCCTGCTGCTGGTGAGCTGTCCTTTACTTGGCGTGTTCTGGGGGAGGCAATGGAAGAGGATGCACTGGGAAAAGAGAAGTGGGAAAGGGACTTTTCCAAACACTTGAAAAGCAGGACACCTCGTGGTGAATTTGCTTATCTGACCTGTTTGGCAGGCTTTGTAAGGATGATGGCTTTAGCATGTGAGGGATGAGGTGGTATAAAGGGAAGAACTTGGAGAGTGTAAATGGTATTACTAGAGCATCACACTAGAAATAACGTAAGCTGTAGCATGTTGGGGGGGACTGCAGGGGTTAGAGGGGAAACAGGTTTTGGAGGCTAGAGAGGCAGAAGTCAGTGTTCAGGATAAGGACTGAAGGAACTGTTCTGAAGAACTGACTTTTCATGGTTCTGCATCTAATTCTGGCAGAACTCAGCTGCAGCAGAACTATATACACAGAACTGCATTGAAACATGTAAATTGAAGTTCAATTTATTCAATTTATTCAACTTCAGTAACTGGTTAATTGGCTACGGGACAGCTTAAACCATTCAACATTTGCCTTAAGAGAATTTTGTAGCTTTTATATTAATCCCAAACCTTTTAAATACAGGATTAGTTCTGAGCGCAGGAAAGAGAAGTCGAGAGATGCAGCCAGATGCCGAAGAAGCAAGGAATCAGAAGTGTTCTATGAACTTGCTCATCAGCTGCCCCTGCCGCACACTGTGAGTGCCCACCTTGACAAGGCCTCCATTATGAGGCTGACCATCAGCTACCTGCGCATGAGGAAGCTGCTGGATGCCGGTAAGTGCAGCAGAACCTGGACAGGGGCTGGACGTATATTGAGGGAGAAGATATTTCTGACACCAGTCAGTGCTTTAAAAGAAATTAATGGTATTTTTGTCAGCTAGACTTTCCCTAGGGTAGAAAGCTTACTGGTGGATGTATGAAAGCAATCTCACTCTGATTTTTCTGAGATTCATGATACCATTACTAGGCCTTGAATTTAACTGATCACTTAGATAAGTAAATGATGCTGCTTTTGAACAGTCCTGCAAGATTGGCTCCTTGCAGACTGGTGCCATTTCTGATGATAAGTGAAGAATGACTGATATTTACTTGAATAAAAATATATGGTCTCTTGTAGGTGAGCTAGAGACAGAAGCCAAAATGGAGAAGGAACTGAACTGTTTCTACTTAAAAGCTCTTGATGGATTTGTTATGGTGCTTTCTGAGGATGGAGACATGATTTACATGTCTGAAAACGTGAACAAGTGTATGGGACTCACTCAGGTGAAATATTGACGTTTCCTAAGACTGTTTCACTTCTGTAAAAGTTGTTACACTCGTATGTATATAAAGTTAGACACCTGTGTACCTCTTATTTTGCAGTTCGATTTGACGGGGCACAGTGTATTTGATTTCACTCATCCATGTGACCACGAAGAGCTGAGAGAAATGCTTACACACAGAAATGGTGAGAAGAAAAAACAATCTCTTTAATTTACTTATGGATAGTTTCTCTTGGCACTAGTATAGTTGGATATCTGCCAGGTAAAGGCATAAAGAG
Organism: Pavo muticus; assembly: GCA_016647715.1. NCBI lineage: Eukaryota > Metazoa > Chordata > Aves > Galliformes > Phasianidae > Pavo > Pavo muticus. Next base: position 5,434,867 of record JACDJE010000028.1, on the reverse strand, counting down.
AACAAATTGGTATGTTTTTCTGCTTAGACCACAAAGTCAGTCTTCCAGAGATACTAACAGATATAGCCAGAATGTTTTGGAAATATTCTAATTGTAGGAGACACGAGATTTCATTAGCACTCTTTAATCTAAAATAAAATTAATGGCTGAAAATTATTGAGAGTTGAAAGAATTAGCATGTGTGCAGGAGTGAAATGAGTTTGGATGTAAGTTGGGTGAGAATGATATGGAATGATTGCTATAGAAAAATGCAGAGACGTTGAGTTGGTTTGTCTGTCTTGGTCTCAGATAGCCCAGACAGGACAACTTACAAGCAAATGGTTTCTTTCAGAAACTTGTGGTGCAAGATTTAGTGTGTAGAGATGATGAGGACACAGAAAAAACTAATGGGGTAGTGGTCTTGCGGATATCAAATGCTCTTTCCTTGGATAAGAATACAAAAGAACGCTTGGAAAGCCCCATAAAGCAACTGTTAATTCTGGGCTTTGGGATTTATGCTTCACTGCAGCTTTTAATTGGTGCATGAAATTGGTATCTTTTCAGATTTCAGGCTTTTTATTTCTCCATGTAAGGGAATAGAACACTGTATTCACATATGCTGTACGCTTTGGGATTTAACAAATGCCCATGAATTACTGCCTCTAAATCTTCTGAAGGTTTGTTAATGACTATAAAGACTTGGCAACGTGCGTGCCTCCAAACAAATCTTTACTTGGTCGTAATAAATCTAAAATTGGACCTCTCTAATTCCTGTTCCCTCAAACAAGAGGGTTATATGAACCTCGAATCTAGGTAGTGATTAATTACCACATCGTTGGGACTGACCTCTATATTCTTGTGTCACTGTAGTTCTGTTTAGTTAGCAGAAGGACTAGATACTGTATCACTGTGTTAAGGGCCCTGGACCTGACTTTGTAAGCATTCTCTAAACTTCTCTGCCCCTAATACTGAAGCTAGCTGTAAGGCTAATCAGACATCCTCCCTGCCTTTGTGATAAAATAGTGCATCTGGAGGGATGCATTACTACACCAAAGCAGTGTAAAAGCTGGTCTGGTGCAAAAGCATATTCTTAAACGTAGTGAGTTTCATGCAGATGAACTGCAGCATGTCTAAATTGACCGGGCTGGAATACAGTGTCTGGAAAGCATTATTACCAAATCTGTTTTGCAAATGAAACTAGCAGACAAAAGTCTACATTGCACTAATAATACATTTTTATACTTATTAGTATTCCCAAGTTGCATTCTACTGCACCTCTTACATCAGTGGAATTATTTTGGTTTGAGAATTAAATAATCCTCTTGGGAATTGTGCAGGTGCAACCGAATACGGCTTTGATTGGCAGAAACTGAGCTACAGTCTGATTTGTTGGGAGGTTGCATTTTTAACTTTCCAAGCTGGCTGTTATAAAAATAATGTGCATTGCTGAAGGAGACTTGAGAAAATTCCTCCATCTTTTACAGCTGCTTCTTAAAGCAGAGCCCTAAGCATCAGCATTTAGTGACAATGGCATTTTGATCTTCAGCTATGAACATCTAGATAGGTTTAGCTCTTTTAACAACACACCACGAAGTGAGCTATGGTTATTTCTCTGAACTCTGCATTACTTTATTTCCCCTTCTTTTGAGGATGTAGGCTTGTCCCCATTAGTTTCTGCACCTGCAAGCAATAGACAAAGCAGTGTAGTGGCTGTTACCTGTAGTGTACTGTTTTCTGATGATTTCTGTCAAGCTGGTAGTTCAAGCTACTAAGACTAATGTCACTGCAACTGCTGTCTGTGTGGGACAATCAAACCATGATATAAGCTCAGATCAGAAGCAAGCTCACATGTTCTGGGCTTCCATGCTGTATCTTTATTTGGTCCCCACTCTAAGCATCCCTCCGCAAGACTGCTTTGTTCCACACCTCCTTGTCCTAGGCGCTTTATTGCCTTTGTCTGCGCACAGCTGAGCTGCTTGCAGCATTGCTGATAGGACCGGTATGTTTTCTGTGCCCAAATCAGGCTGTTGGGTTTTTGAATAGCCGAGCTAAAAATTGACTTTGGAAGGTTCTCCCCTGTAAAGGCAAAAAAAATAATGCAGAGCCTGCTGTTAGCAAGCAAGACTAAAAAGTTAGTACTGCTAATATTAATTCGTACCAGAATTGCTTGACTTTTTTCAAGAACCCTAATAGTGTGTTTAAAAACCTGGTGCTGCTTACTCTGAAATGCAAATCACCATGGAAATGCTCAGATGCATTTAAATAGCCAAGCTATTCATTCACTATTTAAAAGCTTAAAATACTGCAGTCCTGAAGAGGTATGGGCCCTAAGCAGTCCTTATTTCCCCTGAGTTCTATGACACAGGTAGTTGAGCCGTGGCTTTGTTTTATTTTAATACATTCAGAAGATGATCCACGAGCTCAAGAACTGGTTACTGTTTCCTTTTGCCAGGTCCTGTGAAAAAGGGCAAGGAGCAAAACACGGAGCGCAGCTTCTTTCTCAGAATGAAGTGTACGCTGACCAGCAGGGGAAGAACAGTGAATATAAAGTCTGCTACATGGAAGGTAATGAATGCAAAGGACTGCTTGCATGGGTTGGCAGCTTCCTCTTCAGATGTCATAACTTACTGTATTTCAACACTTGTCGCTTCATGTAACTTGAGGTTGAGTTTCAGTAAGAATTTAATTTAATGATCGTGCCTCAATATGCTGAATTTTAATGCAGAATACATCAGGGAGGTAACTGAAACAACGTTTAAAATTAGTTTTTCAAAACTCTGTAATTCTCCATTTTAAATTAGAGGTTATTCATTTGTTAGAAATTCTAATTACTGAATGCTTGCGTAAAGCCGCCTCCTCTGAGGGAAAAATACCTGACGCCATTTACACTGATACTCCATCCCCTTTGATTCAGCTTTGTACCTCCGACGGTTGAGGTTCCTCTGAAGGACTCATGTTGTTCTTTCTGAAGTTGCTGGCTATCCCTCTTGTAATAACTGGAACTAAAAGAGCTCAGTCTGATAACTGTCTGAGATGAACGCATTTTCATTTTTCCCTTTAGGCAGCCTTTTATTGTATGAAGTGGCATTACAGTTAAAAATATTCTTTTTAACTTGAAGCTTAGTTGCTCTTGATCAAATAACTTCTTTCTTCTTTGCTGTATGTGAACAATTTCTACTTCAGATTTCTTGTTTTAAAAGGGGAAAGTCAGAAAATGCAAACCTTCTCATCTTTTGAAGAACGTATTTGATTTCTTCTTCTAAAATCACTTCTGCAGAAGATCTAAAATGGAGGTTGATACTCTTATCGTAACTCTCAAGTTGACGTAGTAGGATGTCTGTTGCTGAGGCAATTGCTTACCAGTGTAATGAATTTAGCTTTCAAAGAAATGGAAAGGAATGCAGAAACTTCTGTCATTGCTTTTGCAGACACGAGAGAGGGGAAGGAGCTGGCAGCAGGTGTACTAACAGCCTGTGTACGATGAGGAGAACTGGCTGTATTTTAACCATTAGTTTGAAAGCACTACTGTGTTCCTGCTGTTGATAACACTGAGCGTAGAGAGATGGGGAGGGGGGCACTTCACTCTGTGTGCACTAATGGCAGTGCGTCTGTGTTGTCTGACAGGAAGCAATCTGGTCTCTTTTTAAGTGTAACTGTCCCACAGGTACTGCACTGCACTGGACACATACGTGTATATGACACATGCAATAACCAAACTCACTGTGGCTACAAGAAGCCTCCCATGACGTGCTTGGTGTTGATATGTGAACCAATTCCTCACCCATCAAACATTGAGGTCCCCTTGGACAGTAAAACGTTCCTCAGTCGTCACAGTCTCGATATGAAATTCTCCTATTGTGATGAAAGGTAAAATATATTCCGTTCTTAACAGCTGCATTCATGTGAATGAATGATGTGCAGGGGTTGTGTGTGTTGGCTAACGTGGGCCTCGTGCTTTTACAAGGCTCACTCGGTAACTCGATTATCTGCAAAGCAAAGTTGTCAGTGGGATGCTTTGGCTTTTATACTGACTGATCAGGATGTCTTATTAAAAGCCAAACTCTTAAGTCTAAGGAGGGTGTAGGGTTATTACTTGTGAGTAATTCCTCAGTTAACTGCCTGTTCAAACTGGCCTTTAGTGTTGTGGCAACAACTACATTCAAATGAGAAGATTTTTCTGGATGCTGAGAAAACGGAAAGGATTTGAGGATTGCTGGAGATGGTGGTGCAGTTTATAGACCAAAAAGAGTACATGTATAATATCTGTCAGGCACATTTTGCTGCTTTCCAACTCTTTTGTCAGATCAGCATCTGCTTTTTCCAGTCAGGGGAAAAAAAAAGCTTTGTTCTACTTTTAATGCAATGCATCTGTAGTTGAAAGTGAGATTTGTATTATGGTATCTATGTGTCAGTGATGTAGTCTAATACATACTCATCTTACTATCCTTTGGAAGCTCATGCTTGATAAATTTGAAAAAACAGATGTGAAGGAAATCACTGGCCTATATTTTTTTAATTGGGTTCTATTTGTTGCTGCCTGCTAAGAGTTTCCTTTTTTTTTTTTTATAATATAAAAACGAATTTCTAATCAGTAACTGCAGTTAGATGCAAAGTATGTTAGTGCAGGTTACTTTCTGCTCTGTGCAGTAGCTTTACCTTTCTAAAGCTGGCGGTGGTACATAAAATGCATTACTTGGTGGTGATGTGTGTAGAGCAGGGCCGGATAAATGCTTTTTCCTAGTTAGCACTGCCCTCTAGGGGCTGAAGAAAATACTGTTGTCTTTGAAAGCCAACGAGAAGAATAAATCTGATTAATAATTTGTCTTAGTTGCATGGTTAAAACCGTTAAAGCATGTCTTTATTTTATTGTATTCTCATTTGTGTAAGCTGGATATTCTAGTCCGTAAGTAGCTTGTCTGCTTTTAAGCAATAACGTCTAAAAAGCAGGGATTTACTTAATCCTGTCCATCACAGGACATGCTTTATAAATATTCAATGAGAAATAAAACCTTATGGCTGCTGAAATGCCTCGTATCGTATTAAAGAAGCATTAGGAAAAAGCAAACTCACAGTAAACCAGCATTGCTGGTAACGTTGGTGGAAGAGCTGCTGAAGTTCTCTGTGGATCTACAGGCATCCGTGTGCTCTCATATTTGCACTGCTCAGTGTCTGCTTAGCAAATTTTCTCTTGTTTTAAAGAATTACAGAGTTGATGGGATACGAGCCAGAGGAACTCCTGGGTCGTTCAATCTATGAGTACTATCACGCGCTGGATTCTGATCATCTGACCAAAACACACCACGACAGTAAGTGAAAAAGATGTATTTAAAGCTCTCCAAGTACAAGAAATGAGAGCACCAGGGGAAAGCCCCAGAATAACAAGGCTTTTCCTTTTAATTGCAGATATGAATCTGCAGAGAATACCTAGCTTGAAAAGTGATCTTTTTTCTGCCTGTAATTAAAGCTGATGTCCGTTCTGTTTTTAGTGTTCACGAAAGGGCAGGTGACAACGGGACAATACAGAATGCTTGCTAAACAAGGTGGCTACGTCTGGGTTGAAACTCAAGCAACTGTTATATACAACACTAAGAATTCTCAGCCACAGTGCATAGTATGTGTAAACTATGTGTTGAGGTAAGTTGAGTAGGAATTGCTATTTTTGTCATGATCTTTTTGAGTCAGATTCTGATCACATCTTTGACTTGCTGAGAAGCCGGTCCCTATTCAATATGCTACTCTTCTAACTGTTTTTCCTACCAATTAGATTTTTACTTAGAATACTGCTAGTCATAGGATTAGGATTTAAAAAGGGCAACCGCTTCTTTGATGTAGTGATATCAGTGGGGAGATCTCTGCAGGCAAATGAGTCCAGGACCAAAGTGTTTTGGATTATCATGGTAAAAGAATTTCAGAATTTGTGCATTGTAGACATTTATCTCATATTTGTCCACATCTGGAACAGTTACATTCACTAGTAATTCTTAGCAATGGGGTCAGAGCAGCTATAGTGGCATCTTATTTTTCTTCCTTAGAGTTCTTTTTACTGAAAGCTTCAACTTAAGGCAGACTGAAGGATTTTTCTGCAACTGTGGAATAGTCCTAAGTTAGTTTTGCACAGTTTCAGTGGATGTACCAGTATCAGTCCATCAAGAGGTAGTACATTCATTTAAAAGAAGTAGAAAGCTTTTAAGGACAGCCCCGAAGTTTGTTCTACTTGTTTTTCGTACTTTCTTGATGCTTTCATGGAAGTAGTATGTCTGTCTGTCACCTTCCTTTGACACCAAGATTTAGTCTGACATTTGAGGAAACAAGTTCTGTTTGTAAACACTTGCAACTAAGAAAATTGTGAAGGCCAAATTCTAGCTGGTTTTTAATCATCTTCCTTTCTGTCTGGCAGTGGAATTGTTCAGAAGGACTTGATATTTTCCCTTGGACAAACTGAGTGTATGCTGAAACCAGTGGAGTCTCCTGAAATGAAAATGACCAAAATATTCAGCAAAGATGACCTGGATGATACCAACAGCCTTTTTGAAAAACTTAAGCAGGAACCAGATGCTTTAACTGTGCTGGCTCCAGCTGCTGGAGACACAATTATCTCCCTAGATTTCAGCAGCAATGGTGGGTGTGTGTTTAAACTGGAGAGCATGCTAATTAGTAAAGTTTAGTATTTTACAGTAAGCTTTGGAAAATAACTTCCCACTCTCTCCTGCCTAGTGATCTTGCAGCCACTGTTGAAATGTAATGAGGTCCGTAGACACACTCAGTATTTGTTACTTAGGTTGATGGTCTCTTTTAATTTTTATAGAGTCTGATGAACAACAATGTGATGAAGTTCCTTTGTATAACGATGTAATGCTCCCCTCATCCAGTGAGAAATTGCAGAATATAAATATGGCAATGTCCCCACTACCTGCCTCTGAAACTACAAAGCCACTTCGTAGCAATGCCGATCCTGCACTCAATAGAGAAGTCGTATCAAAGCTGGAGCCAAACACAGAGACACTCGAACTTTCTTTCACCATGCCTCAGGTGCAAGAGCAACCAACCAGCCCTTCTGATGCAAGTACCAGCCAAAGTTCACCTGAGGTTAGTTATGTAATTTGGATACACTGTCATAAAATGTATATGCTGTGTTGAGGCTTGTGAGCAAATGTAGTTGAAGATGCACCCAAGGCATGAATTTCAAATTATTTCTAGGTTGTGACTTAGTTATGCTCATACTCTAAGGAAAAATACATTTTCACAGGGAGAATTAACTTTTCATGGGAGTGAGTCTTGCAGATCTGTAGAATAGTACATGTGATAGAAAAGAAGAGCTCAAGATTGGTCTTTCCAGAAAACGATGATTCAGAGTTGGCTTCTGTAAACAGCAGATTAGTTACAGTAAATTACTGCACAGGCTGCTTCTGGGTTCTAACTAATCAAGTGCTTCCCAAATGGGTAAATAAACGTATCTGTTCTCCTTTCCCATTTTAGTTGTGTGCAGCCATAGGTTAGAATTAGTTTTGGACTCGCACATTTTTCAGAGTCAATACAATAGATACAATGCAAAATAACCTAACGATAGAAAGTTAAAACTGCACTCAAAATGTTTTCACAGCCCAGTAGTCCCAATGACTATTGCTTTGATGTGGATAATGACATGGCTAATGAATTCAAACTGGAATTAGTGGAGAAGCTCTTTGCAATAGATACAGAAGCAAAAAATCCATTCTCCACTCAGGTAACGTACATAAACTTGAAATTCTGTATCATCTTAGTGCTCTCAACGTGCTTCTCATTTTGCTAACGCTTCCAGGAACCTTATTCTTCTTTTACATAATGCTTTATTAAAAATAAATTGCAGAAAATTACCTTAAGGATTTGGTAAAAGGAAGAGCTTGGCAGAGCCATGAAGTCATAGCTGAGATGTTCTGATGTAAGTTTTACCTCTTACGTTCTCCAGGAGACTGATTTAGACTTGGAAATGTTGGCTCCTTACATCCCAATGGATGATGACTTCCAGCTACGCTCCTTTGATCAGCTGTCTCCACTGGAAAATAGTTCTTCTGGCTCTCAAAATGCAGCCACCATTACCGTACTTCAGCAGACTCAGACACCATCAACTGCTGCTGATGAAATAAAACCAGTGGCAGAACGCGTGGATGATGTGAAGGCACTGATGGTTCCATCGTCTCCTGTCCACGTAATAAATGACACGAGTAGTGCCCCAGCATCACCCTACAGTGGGAACAGGAGTCGAACTGCGTCTCCAATCAGAGCAGGAAAAGGAACACTGGAACAGACAGAAAAATCTTGTCCAGGAGCACCCAGTTTGATAACAGTCACGCTGAACAAAAGGTATTTTAAAAGCGAAGCTCAAGCCCTAGTATTTATTCAAGAAATTAGACATGATACACTTTGAAATACTGCAACTGATGTACGTTATCTTCAACATTCTACTTCAAAGTAGAGATAAAGATCTAAATCCAGACCAGTTTTTTATATAAAAGCTTCTCTAATTTCTCAGCAGCTTTTTTGCGGTAGCCCTTACATAAACATCTCATGCAATAGGCAGCTATTACATGCCAGCTGTGTTCATAATTTTGTTCTGCTCTTGTATGTGATGTATAGCCGTTTAAAAAGACTGCAGCAGGCACTGAACAGGTAGTTGTACCTACACAGTATTTCTGATGCTTTTCTTGTCCACTTCATTGAGGTGAGAGGCATCTACAGTCTGTGCTACAAGTACTGCTTTTAAAATTGGCTATAATTCATGATGATGGGCTATGGCATATGTAGCATGTATTTATGATGACAAAAGTCCACCAAATCAGAACATCAGACCTTTAACACAGAAGCTTTGTACACAAATACTCAGAAGACTTTTCCTCAATCTTCCCTCCCTCCTTTCTGTAGAAAATGAATTACTGAACTTTATGCTTTGTTTTTTTTGGTGGTTTTTTTAGACCTTTTTTTTTTTTTGCTAAAAGTCATTCTGAGCTTCATAGAAAGATTAAATGCTAACATTTTCGATGCTCCTAGGCAATAATTGTTTAAATTAGTCAGTTACTAAAGAATACTAGCATAGTTCTTAAATTCAGTTCTGTCATATTGTATTTGTCCACAAAAGAAGAATGGCTCGAGAACAGTAGAAACGTCTTAACAGCCTGAATCGATTTTTCTTAGATCTACTGCAATGGATGAAGAACTAAATCCAAAGATGCTAGCTTTGCATAATGCTCAGAGAAAACGAAAAATGGAACATGATGGTTCACTTTTTCAGGCAGTTGGAATTGTGAGTTTTGTTTTACCGTTTTAAAATATTCACTTTTAACCTTGCAATTTCTGACGTGAGGCTTCAGTGCAGACTCCAGAGTTTAGCTGTTGGCGTGCAATGGAATCTTGGGATCAGAGATAACTGTTTGGGCGTGAAATTCCCTCGTATATGCAAATACTGTTTTAGTTCCTTTGCTGTCAGTTGTTTCAAAGTGCCCTCTGTACCTAAGCGCGTTTCTTGATTAGATAGAAGCTATTTGTGAACGTGGATGCGAGGAGGCGTGCTTCATTGGCAGAGTATGCACAGACGTAAGGCAGAATTGTCCTATTTATTTCACTTCTGCTTTCAAACTCAGTTTTCACATTCGTGAGCACTGGACAGTGTTCTTACACTTCGTATTCCTTCACTTCTCCTTGAGCGTGAGGTTCCTGTTTGTAATTTGGTCAGATAACAATGCCATCTGAACTACAACATGTGAATTCACATCATCTGGCAAACTTGCGCTGCTACCACATGCGTTGTTTCTCTTGTTTGTGACTGCGAGTACCGCATTGTTGCCCATCTGAGCTATTCAAATGGAACTCTGCAGGTATTCTAAGACTTCTGGCACTTCATTGGCACTATTCAACTTGTTGCCTTCTGTAAGGGTATTTTGTCTACCATCTTTGATTCTTACTGTCATTTTTTTAGTAGTTTGAAATCCTGGGCTTTGCAATGATTTGGTCTCTTCTTGGTTTCATTGAAAATTCCCACTTCTCTCAAGTTTCTACATAATGAATTCTTGTTTTTTACTACTGCATCGTAGCCTTTGACATTTTGTTTCTCCAGCAGTCCGTCCATCTCCTAGATGTAGTCATCCATCACGTCTTACAGCGCAGGGTTACTTTCCCTCTGAATGGTTCGCTCATGCAAGAAGTCACTGTATGCAGTCTTAGCATTGCTGTCCTCTGTGACAGCTGAGAAAGCATTAATACATCCTTTTATTTTTTTTTGCTATGGGGTTAGCAGATTTAAACAACAACAACAAAACAACAAACACACTTATGCTGTTGATCTTATTTGCTAAATGCTTTGCACTTCCATGCATGTTGTTCTGTTGCTTTCAGTAGCTCTTAAGAATGCACAGCTCTGCTACAAGTTTTATTGCCTTTGGTTGCCTGTTTCTGGTGCAGTGGTGCTATGGCTGTGCTCTAGTGTTGCTGATACTTATTTCAAAGTAGCAGAGCACAAGCAGTTCTATATTAACTACTGTAATGAACGCAGACTTCTATGTTGAGAGCCTTTTTGAAGCTTGTAAGTTCGTATTTCACCCTTTGCTAAACCTTCTTTCTGTATCTGATGAGTGTTACAAACACTTGGACAGTTTCTGCACAGTCAGAAGCTGTTTTCCACCTAGTGGGGGTCTCAGGGACATTATTACAAGCAAATACTTTTGTCATCTGGTTTCTCTCTCCAAAATGGATTTCTGAGTGTACAAACAAACTAGGCCTTGCAGATACACAGAAGAAACATTATATTAAATCCAGGCTCGTATCACATACAGTGATTTGGGACTGTGCACAAACTTGCCATGACTTCCTGGCTGTATGGAAGCAGTATTAATTATCGTAAAGAGTGAAAATAAGACAAAATGCAAGTTCAGGTTTTCTGGAAAACGAGAGAATTAGACAAGGACAAGGTGTGCTACAGTAAGATCATGAAATAACGATCCAAATAGTTAAAGCAGAAAAAAGTGAGCTATCTTTCTCCGTATGGAGGGCTGTAATGCATTCACAGTAGGAACACAGAACAAAAACCAGAACAGGAACAATACCGGTGGCTTATCTTGCTATGAAATGCAGCTTCTGAGTTGTTTAACTCCTGTTATACAACTGCCTTTTTGACTTGCATGCATGTTTAATAACCTGAAAACGTGTCCCTTAATGGCAGCATTCTTAAATACTTTTCCTTCTTTGGCAACAGTCAGCATTACTAACAAGGCAAAATTTTGCAGATTCAACCCCTCCTTACTAAGATGGTGTTTTTTCCTTCCATCCCATCTTTGTTTCAGTGGTGGCCTTTTCTTATTCTAGTTATACGGAGCTTTTAATAGCTTTCTGATCTCCACATCTTGGATGCTGCCGTCAAAAGAATATGCTAAGGAGCTGTTCTGCAATAGAATGGCTCAGGACTGCATTGCCCTTAAGCCTTAGATCAGATGGGTCGGTAGCAATAACCGGTGCACAAGCAGAATTTACAACTTAAAGGTAGATAAAATCCACTGAGCGAGGTTCCTGACTCTCCTGTTTACACTACTAATGCCAGTGCAGAAAACCATCAGAGACTCTAGTGGAAACATGATAGTTGCTCACATGAGAGCAGTGGTAATCAAATGGGCATGTATGTGTACCTGTCCGTGTTAATCTTCGGCCTGGTAGCTGGTGGTAACCAGGGTTCAGCAATCGTTTTGTGCGAGGGAGGTCACCTCTTGAAATCTGATCCCACTTTTTTTAAAGTAATTTTTAAGGCTACTATATTGGAAATACGTTTGATCTCAGTTCTGAATGAAGTCCACTGTAAACTGTAGTAAAGCCAACATGAGTGACAGGGACCCCTAGTTTGGCAAGGGGATGCAGAAGGCTAGAAAGACGCGCTATTCAATAAAGAAGCTCTTGTTTTACTTTCTCCTAGGGGTCTTTGTTCCAGCAGACAGGTGGAGGAAACGCATCGCTTGCTTGGAAACGTGTAAAGGCGTGCAAAACGAACGGTCACAATGGAGTGGAGCAAAAGACAATCATTCTACTATCAACTGGTTAGTATCTTTAAGAAAAAATGTATGTAGAGGGGGGCAGGGGCTGTGAAAGAAAACTGATGCAAACATACCCAAGCTCATCTCATTCCTGAAAAATCTGGGAGGAAAGTGAATAAAGTGCACTTTTTTCCTTCCCCTCCCTCTATAGACATAGCGAGTAAACTTCTAGGGCAGTCGATGGATGAAAGTGGACTACCCCAACTCACCAGTTACGATTGTGAAGTAAATGCTCCCATACAAGGCAACAGAAACCTGCTACAGGGTGAAGAACTGCTCAGAGCTCTGGATCAAGTTAACTGAGCTTTCACAGTAGTTGTTCCTTTTTTGGACACTGGTGAATCATCACCTAAAGCAGTCTATTTATATTTTCTATATCTGATTTTAGAAGCCTGGCTACAGTACTGCACTAATTCAGTTAGTTCAGTTTTGATCCCCTTTCTACTTATTTTGACGGTCTTTTTATGTAACGATAACTCAAACCGTAGTGCATTTTTATAATTCTTTGGTACGTACACTTTAAAGTCCATTACATTTAAAACACACTTGCAATAGCAGCTTAGAAATATGCACCTGATTTTAAAAAAGTATTTATTTTTTGGCTGGGGAGTCGGTCACCAAAATCTATCATTAGCGAAATGTCAGCACGTGAAAAACTGGCAATACTTCCATCCTGCTCTCCGTCGGTAGCTGGAAGACTTGTGCTCTCTTTATGTTCAAGTAAGTTTTTTTATGTTACTATTTTTTTAATAAGAAACAACAATGCTTTGCAGCAGTGCATTGTAGCCACAATCGCACAATATATTTTCTTAAAAAATACCAGCAGTTCCTCATGCAATATATCTGCATTTATAAGAACTAGTTTTTAAGAAGAATCTTTTGTTTGCCTATGATATCATGTTTAAACCTGGATTATGTCATTATTTTAGTCACGTTGTAATATAAATTGTTCTTAAATGCTGTCTTATGCTTTTGACTTAAGAGTGTGATTAGTCGAAGGGAAAGGATTTATCTGGGAAGGGCTAGCAGCATTTTATTTGGGTACATTCTCAATTTAGAGAGAGAGTTTGATGTTCTTAAAGTAGTCACTTTGCCAGCTTAAAAGAAATCCCTGCCTGTAGTTGTTAATGCTAATATCGTGTATGATCTTAAATCTAAATGTTCAGCTTACCCTGTGTGGTATAGGTGATATTTCAAGCAGACTGTAAACCATCTTGCATTGTTAGCAGTTTTATCTAGTACATCATTGAGTTGCTCAATATTTTAATGTTTTGGTTTTAAGCACCTTGTTGCTATTAACATCCGTATATTTTCGTGTAGATTTCAATAACTTGAATATATTTAGAAGCCTTTTTATTTAGAAATATATAGTTGGCACAAGCATCTTATTTTCCTATACGTACTGTACAAAACCTTCATTCACTCGTTCTTTTGCTCTTTGTGGTTGGATCTAACACTAACTGTATTGTTTTCTTACATCAATAAACTATATGTGGACCAGGCCCCCTCGGGGAGTTGTGTTATCTGAGAAAATGAGATAATTTATATTTTTGTTAGTGGTTATTGTTCATCCGTGTTCCCTTTTTAACTTAGACTCGATTGGAAATCACAGCTTCCTTATTTGGATCATACCATCTCCCACTTAATTATTTGAGCCCATTCGGCACTAAATTCTCCTACACAGTGTTGTACTACTGCCGGCCAAAGATGTTACAGTTCTTAATCTGTTATCACACCAGTTAGCAAACTTGAAAGGGAGAAGACAGCACATCTGTGTTACTTCAGAGCAAAAAGACTTTTTCCTTAAGGACAGCTTAGAGGCTCGTCTCTGGAAGCATTATCAAGGTAGCACTGGAAAGCAGGAAAAAGCAAAATTCACATGAGGGATCAATTAAAGATGGTCAACTGAAAATTGCAGTGAGAAATGAAGCTGGTACCCCGTGATAGAGAAAGGTTGCTCTACGTTGTCGTGCTGTTGACTCGGTAACTTTGCTGTCCTAAAACATGATACTACTGATACAACCTTGTAACGTGTAAATAGGGTCAAGGTACTCTGTGCATTCTCCACAAACTATTTTAGGAAACTTATTTCACTGTAAGAAATGAAGTGTGGATGTCACGATTTGTTTTGGAACCTTTCGTTTCCTTGACCTCCTTTCGAGTACTTTAAAATCACTGTAATGGTGTATAAGCTGATAGTGCTTTTTAATAATACTGTTACAGTTTTACTGAAGCAAGAGCACTTTCCAAACTGACACAAGCGTGCTAATGAAACTAAATGGAACCAACAGTAAAAGATAAGGCACTGGTAGTGGAATATGGCTGTGTGTTGGAGTAGGAGTTGCGTAGGGAGAGAAAAGCACTAAGCATGGACCTCAGGATTTGTGCAGAATGAACATCTTGAATGCACACACCTAGTAAATAGTTAGGGTTTGTAGTGAAACCCCTTTGTGTGGGTGGTGTGCTTCCCATGGCAGCGCTTTCACCAGCAGCAGCAGCAGTTGTGATAGTGAAGCTGGTACAGGCTTAAGAAAGGCACCAGCAGACATGGGTTTAAATGAGCACTATTTCACCTAAGAATCTTCCCCATTCATACACGTACTAACGAGGCACAGCATGTTGTTTACTATACTTGTAGAAGTGAATGAAATGAGACTGAACTGCAGTACATGCAGCTGTTTGCACTCTGGGCAACTGGACAAAAAAAGGCCTCAGCCTGAAAACTTTTAAAATTAGACACAGATTTCAAGTGTTCCCTTTTTTCCCCTCTCACTGATCCCTAATTATTGTAATAGTAATTATCAGGACCTGCCCGCTGTATTCTGGAAGTTACAGCTTCCCTACGTTTTTATGACCAGGCTGTGCTGTGGTTACTGAGAACAGTTCTTCAGCTCTCAGAGATGCTGAAGAAAGCATGGAAAAGTAACAGGAACTGCTCTGGGCTACTCAAAGCTGTGCTAAATACTGCTGCACGTTTGCAAAACCTGGAAGCGGTCCTTGTGGCTGCTGTTCCTTCTTTCCTTAGACTTCAGGAATCTACAGCCTCATGCTGATCCTTCTTTGGAGGACAAGATTTTTGTATATGTTCATTTCTACAGGTTAGCTTCATAATTTTGGATAAGTTGTTTTTTTTTTTTGAAGTGTTGAGGCATTATCTTAGAGCACTTACTCTTTACCAGTAGCAAAGAAGGAACTGCAGCTGGATGTGGTATTTGCTTTTTGCATACGAAACATACCAAACTGTGAGCTTCACAAAATAAGAGGAACAGCGTTGCTTTCAGCAGCTCATCAGGACTGCAGCAGTAATTAAACCATGCACATTGCTGAGTGATTGTCCAGCAGCTTAGGTGTAATATACTTAAAGTTGCCTGGAGTCCAGAGTGCACGCTTCCTACTGCACCTTCTGCCATGCAGTAAGATGGGCTTGGACTGTATATTGATCTTAAAAAAAACCTTCCGGTATGATAGAAACATTTTCCTATTAACAGTTTCCATTCCTGTTGTACGCACAAATTCCCTGACAGTAATTATGTATCACTTTAAAGAGACAGATGCCAGAAAGAACAATTAAAACTCTACGTGTCTGCAATGAAATAAAGGTATAGGGATCAAAAATTATTACAGGTTTAATAGCTGCGTATTTAGAAGTAACTTTCATTATTTAAGCAGCTTTTTAAACAGCTAAACAAGGGTAGCTGAAGACAGAAACATGGGCTGTTCCATTGGTATCTGTTGGCAGGCTTTCTCTGTTGTTAAAACTGCTGACTGAATCATTTCCTTCCATGAATCCAGGAGGCAGGAGCTCCTTCCCGCTGCGAGGCAGGCACTAGAGGATAGGCCTGAGGTCAATCATCTGATTAGCTGCTACTGAACAGCGCACACAATTCACCCAAATGTCACTGCACTTATGGATATTGTTCAGATTGCAATTATCCAGCATGAAAATAAACATTTCACAGGCCAGGAATACTCTGTAGGAAGGCCAGTATTGTCATAGGAACTCGTGAGCTGAATACCCAGCTTTCGTTAGCAATCATATAGCTTGACTCCCTGGAAAGCTCCAATCTTGAGAACTGTGATTTTGATCCATGTTCTAAAACTGAGGTGTCATTTTCTTTCTGCTTCCCTGCTTACCTTGAGCAAAGCTTGCCAAGTTACCAAAAAGTTAAGAGTTTGCTACTGGATTTATACGGTATGGTAGATTTTGTGAATAACTGCAGTATTCTCTCATGAAAAAGTGGTATATTTTGATGGAATTCTTTTCTGGAACCAAGTACAACCTATTGCAATTGTATTTCTCTTGAAACATTTTGACATACTTGTGATTGTACTTCTTTTTGATTGTGTAACGGTATAAAATTCAATAAAAGAGAGGGTTTGTTTCTAATTTGTGACATCTGTGATCTTTCTGTTCATCAATTAGCCCAGTTCTGAAAGATGGGCACGGCAAAAACACTTCAAAAAAGAAAAGTAAATACATGCTATGCAGCACAGCTGAAACCTGCGTGTTTGAGGTGCAACCCACCTCATGCTGAAGCCAACAACCTCGGTCACTAAACATACACATGGTCTGTTTTCCAAAAGCATTTATAAATTGTTTTCACCCTTACAGCCAAAACCACTCACAGTGGTTATCCCATCTAAGTTAAGTGCACTACACCCCTGAACAGATGAAGATAAGCATACAGTTCCAGTCTAACACAGAGAATAGGGCAACGGATACGGAGCCAGAAGGACAAAGTTTTAAAAGAAACCTCTGAGTAATCAAGAACATCCTTAGTAACAAAACAGAAGCAATTTCAAATCCAAGATGATTTTCCAGGTGACTTCAGTTGCTCTCAACACATGCAAATAGTAGGACAGTAAGAGTCCCAAGATCTTGCCAAGTGAATACCGCTTCCTATTGCACAGATTAGAAATCTCCTGCAATGTTTCTGTTTCACTGGGAAGTCTGAAAGCAGAAGGCACGCACAAATGCTATCAACTCAGTAGAGTATGATCCCATTATTTAGTATTAGTGATGTCTGTATATATTTTGTTAAATAGCATATTAAAACTTCCACGTATGTGATTTACATTCATGAAAACAAGATTTATTTCCATGTTCTCAATTTGAAAACGTACTCTGAACACTTAAGATGCTCAAAAATAAATGAGTTACCCTATGCCATATGCAACTTGAGAAGCCTGTTATTTATAGTTATGTCTATGCAGGATAAATAGCTTCTTAACTTGCATCTTACAGGGCAGGACAAGTGGGAACTTGTATCCCTTTGTTTAGGAGTTGTATGAAGAAGATACGGCAACTAGCATGCTGTTCCTTGGAAAGCAGTCTATTGACAGTTAAAATATACTAATAACACGAAGGCGCACTGAATGAAAACAGTTCATCAAGAAACGTGGAGGATTAATTAGCCTAAGAGAAACAACACTATTTGAGTGTAAAAGCAACAGAAGGAGAACTCTGCAAGAAGATCCCGTTGCTTTTTTCCCCCCCTTCTTGAAGCTGTGGCCAAGGAAGGGCTTATCAACACACACACACACTACAGCCTCGTCCCGCTACATCCTCTCACACAGCGCGGTGACGCGCAGCCCTACCTGCCTTAGAGAAGCACCAATCCGCCTGGTGCTTCTTCACACAGCATCCCAGAGAAACCACCATCCAAATTCGGAAAACACACCTGACAAACTGCATCGCTCCTGTTAGATGAAGGGATAACCGCCGTAACTGCAGCGATGGGTACGGCCCCTACCTCATGAAGACCACCTTGTGCCTCCCATCCCTACGGCCATCGGGGTCTGTACGTGTGGGGGAGAGGAACACTAACCGTCCGCCCCACAGCCTTAGCATCCTGCTTCGTTAGCGAAGCCAGGGTCACACAGGGGATGAACGGGGTCACTGCCCTACGTCTCTGAACACCACATAAACAAAACGTATTTTCAGAAACAAACAAACCACCCGGCCGCGCCGCTCGCTCCCAGCTCCCAGCCTCGGTGCGCACAGCCCCGCTTCCCCCCCCGCCCGCTGTGCCCGCTCTACCTCGCACAGACCTGCGCTCCGGCCGCTCTCCGCCGCCTCGGCTGCCGCCCGCGCCTACGTGCGCCGGGGAGCGAGAGACCGGAGAGCCGCCAGAGCCCGCTCCGCTCCGCGCGGAGGCCGCGCCCACCCACTCTACGTGCAGCCCGGCAGCCGCGGCCCCCCGCTCCCCGCCCGCCTACGTGTGGCAGTGCATGCGGGGAGCGCACGCCGTAGCACACCCCAACCCAGCCCAGCCCCACAGCCCTCCCTCACGGAGAGCTCCTGCAGGGAGCAGCGCGCATGCCCGAGAGCTGCGCAGGCGCCCTGAGGGGCCGGTTAATGGCGGCGGGCTGAGCTGGGAGCCGGGCTGAGCTGGGCGCCGGAGCGATGAGCACCGTACCCGGGCTGCAGGAGGACTGCGAGGCGCTGCTTGGTGCCTTCCAGGAAGCCGACACCGTCCGCTTCGAGCGCTTTGCTGAGCTGTGGCGGGAGCGCCGCTTCCACACCATCTTCCAGTGAGTGATTGGTCCTGCCCTGCCCTTATGGTTTGGCGTTAAACCATATAGCGTAGATTGTTGCCTTTTTCACTCCGGATCTAATTTACTACACGCAGTACTGTTTAGAGCACATAGAGCACAGCCCTCTGTGGAGATTGCCAAGAGCTTGAGCCCTGTGGTAGCGTTTTAAAGTTCCTAAAGCTCGCTGCTGCGTTATGCATGCTGTGATACCTGTGCATTTACCGTTAATTGCTGCAGTGTACTCCTTTCTGTTTGCTGTAGTGGTAGGATGAGAGCTCTGGAAAGGAATAAGATCACAAAGAAGATCTTAGAGCTAGCACAGCAGTACTTCTTGCCACCATATGCCTTCCAGATCCGAGTTGGTGCTCTGTATCTTCTGTATGGGCTCTACAACACGCAGCTCTGCCAGCCAAAAATAAAGGTAACTTACTGAGCCTCCTCAGAAGGTGCGGGACATGAGATGTTTTCATGGAATTACTAAGGTTGGAAAGGGTTGCTAAGATCATCTGTCACCATTACAGTAATGAAGTTCTTCCTCATGTTTGTATGGAAGTTCTTGTGTTCCAGTTTGTGCCCATTGCTCTTTTTAATGCATCCCAGGACACCGTTGGCCTTCTTGGCCACAAGGGCACGCTGCTGGCTCACGGAGCATCCTGTAGTCCACCAGGACACTGAGGTCTTTCTCCACAGTCAATGAGAACCTAGAATGTTCTCATCAAATGTGGAGAGAACTCCATGACAGCCTCAGTTGTTTATTAGAATTTCAACAAAATGAAGACTGGTTAAATTATTTCCAATTCCTGTTAACTAGAAGTGGAATTTGTAAATAGGTGGAAAGTTTGAATGTCTGAACAATACGTGCCTTCTTACTGCCTTTAGGAGAGGAGATTGGTATAGAAGTGAGTTAGAGAATCAGTGCAAGTGGTTTGTACAGAAACAGTAGTGTATGTTGTGTGCGCATGCACAACTGAGTCCAAATTCCTTACGCAGGAAACAAAGTATTCTACAGTGGTGTCATTACATCTCAGTCTTAATTATAGAGGAGTCATTTTATAGAGATGAATTTAGGCAATTTTAAAGCCACTGTTATACAGCAAATGTTGGAGAGTTCAGGAATCAGCCAAGAAGGTGTCTTAGGTAGAGCGAAAATGAAGTGGGCTGAGCAGATGGGAGAAGGGAAAGCAAGAAATGAGAAACACTGCCCTGCTGAAGAAAGTCTAACAGTACACAACTGATGTGTTGCAGATCAGAATCGCACTCAAGGATTGGCCTGAAGTCCAGAGCTTTCAACGGGACCTGATAGACTCCCAGCATTATGATGCAGCATACATCTTTAGGACACTGCGTTGTGCCAGAGCATTCCATTTCACAGCAATGCCAAAGCTAGTGAGTTATTTTGTTAACAACCTACCATTTTTAATAACATATCTTCAGCTTTTAATGGCTGGCAGTCCAACTGCACTGGTGTGTTTGATGCTGTGTTAAGATGCACTTGCTTTGCTATGCCTTGCTTTATGTAACTAGATACACAACATAAAGCTTAGAGGATGTTTGAATGTAGTGTGCTTCTCACCTGAAAATCTTTTTCCAGTATCTAATCTTCTTACAATTTGAGATGTTGTATGATTTGTGGAAATGTTCAACTCCTGAGTTAGAGTGCTGGATTAAATTCTTGATGAGGGAATATTAAAGTGCTGGTTGAGCACTCGGCAATAAAGATGCATGCTGTTGTTGATGAGATAGAGATGCTGAAAGGCATAAAACTTGATTGTTAGATATGCAGTTAAAACTTTCAAGAGTAGGGGTGGTTTAAGTTGACCATTCGAGTTACAAAGCCTTGTCTCCTGTTTTAGCTAAACTACAGAACTAAGAAGAAGATCCAGGAAAATGAATGTAAAGAAGAATTTAAAGATCCGAGTAACAGAGTAAGCAGCCTCATCACGAATGACGTATTGGAGGTACAGTAACTTTAAACTATGGTTTAACTTCTGTTTGGTTTTTTTTCTGTTATTGAAAAGCTATACATTCTCTAATTAGTCCAAGGTAGTCCTTTATGCTTTTCTTATGGAATGCAGACTAAGGTGATAGTCTGTCTTAGCAGTTTTTCTGAGTATTCAGAAACACAGTATTTAATTTGGAAGAACTTCTGCACCTGTTGTTACCATATTCCTATGTTTTCTGGCTTTGCCTCAATGAGATGTGAGCGGTAAAGGGAAAAATGGCCAACTGTCATTTGGGGGGAAGGAAAAAAAAGGAAAATGATGAGTTGGGGAAAGCAGGTTTGTTTTGTTGTGTCTGCAGATTGCAGCTGGAGGCTGGGCACGGGTAATAAAACCTTAATCATCTGCAAGGTTATAGCCTTATCTAACCTCTATTTCTCCTTTTAAAACTCTGTTTTCTTTAACATATAAAATATTTCTGTAAAAAACAAAACAGTGATTCACGCAGGCTATAGCTTGCATTGCACGTTGTAACTCAGTAGATCCTTGCTTAAAAAAATCCAGTTATCTCTGACATGTTGGTGTGGGAAGGCTGTGAAGTGATTCTTCTGAAGAGATGAAGAAAGGAGACCTCTGTGGGAGCTGATCCTTGGTATCACTGAGGCTGCCTTCTTAGTTTAAACAACAAAAGATACTCTTTCTTCTGTTGCTTATTTGGTGTGCTGATGGGGAAGTGGGGGGTAACATTACTGCTAGGCTCTTTGAAACAGAACCAATATAAATGATCTATTTCTAACACTCCTGCTCATTCAGTGGTCTCTTTAGATTATATAATGTTGTTTTTCTTCAGCGAGAACTCATATCACTTTACTGCTGGAATCCTTTTCCTGAAAAGTGTCTCTTTTCCTGTTTTAGGAACTGATGAATATTCATGAGCACTATCAGAAAATGAAATGTGCCATATCAGCTGACAAATCCCAGCCAGACAAGGCCCTGAGCTTGATAAAAGATGAGTTCGTAGTTTCTCTTAAAGACATAGCTTTGGAGCATCAGGAATGGCAGCAAAAAAGATTGGTAGGTAATACCAACCATTATGCTGTGGGAATTCAACAGATTATGTGAGTGTGTAAGAACTGGTGTAGAGTGGGAATCTCAGCCTTGAGTAGAAGGAATTGGAACACTGAAGACATGGAATGAGTAGAACTCTGAGTCATGGTGTGGGACGGTGACTTGTATGTGATGCTGGCTGTATGATAACAGAAATGTCTGCATAAAGGTAAGCCCTGGAGTAGGTGATTTGTGGATGGTGTTGTAACGACTGTGCGAAATACCTCTGTAGCAGTTCGTGGTCAAGGAAAGGCTGTGGTATAAAATTAGTGAAGAAAATGGGCGTATGTGGTTACTGCTTTGTGAATGACTGACATTTAAAGAAATACTCTGCTTTGTGTGCTTTTTCAGAAATTGTTACTAAAAGCTAAAGAAGCTGATGAAATGCCAGACAGGGTGGAAGAAGGAACTTCGCTAAGATCAGAGGTAAGAAAAATGAACTTGTTTGCTACATTGCACAGGCAAAATCTGTTAATTTCTTAACTTAATATCGTAGGCTAGGTGGTACATTTCAGGGCTTGACAGAGTCAAAGTACGTTCCAGGAATAATTAGCAGAGTTGGGATTTTTATTTTAAGATGCATTGTTTTCTGTTAAGCTTTGAGCATTCATAGAATCATAGAATCGCTCAGGTTGGAAAAGACCTTAAAGATCATCAAGTCCAACCACAACCTAACCATACTACCCTAACTCTAACAACCCTCTGCTAAATCGTGTCCCTGAGCACCACATCCAAATGGTTTTTAAACACATCCAGGGATGGATGGTGACTCAACCACCTCCCTGGGCAGCCTATTCCAGTGCTTAACAACCCTTTCTGTTTTTCCTGATATCCAACCTAAACTTACCCTGGCACAACATGAGGCCATTTCCCCTCATCCTGTCACCGGTGAGAAGAGACCAACCCCGCTCTCGCTGTAAGCACCTTTCAGGTATTGCAAGAGAGCAATAAGGGCTCCCCTCAGCCTCCTCTTCCCCAGGCTAAACAGCCCCAGTTCCTTCAGTCTCTCCTCGTAGGGCATATTGTCCAAGCCCTTCACAAGCCTTCACTTCTGTGAATTCACTGCTGTCATAGTTCTTGGATGCTTGTAATAAAAAGATACAGCCCCTTTCAGGCACGGAAGGGACAAGCTGTATTTTCTTGGCCAAACACCTTTGTGATTCCTCCCAGAGTTTCACCTAAATGCAATAACCACTTTTTATGCTATAAAATCCCCTCGTGTTGTACTTGCCTGCTTGTTTCAACTATGAATTTCACTAAGAAGTGAAGTTTCAAAATTTATTTTCTGTTCCTGAGCTGTAGAACTGAAGGCAACCAAATTAAGCTTTACATTCTTAATAAAACTTGAACTTTAAGAAACAATTTGTCACCATGTATTACGGAATTACAGCTGTAGTGAAATACTGCTTAAGTCTGCCTTAAAAATTCATTTTAATGTTACTGTAATAGAAAATGAAACCTTTTCTGAGTAATCCTTTTGTTTCTTTGCAGGGTTCTGAAAGAGCAGATGCTTTAGCTAGAATCAAACACAAGTCTTATTCTGCAGTTGTTGAGGTAGGTATAAAATTTGATGATAGGGATGTAGCTATTTTAAGTGATAATTTAAAGTACTGACAATGTAAACAATTGCTCAGAAAGGAAGGAGTTAAAATTGCACTCTGTAATTCAGCTTTTGAATGTTCTAGTTTCCATATCTAACACACAGGGAAAATGTGAGGTTCTTATTATTCTTGTTAGATTTATGGAAACAGTGCCACAATGGTCTGTGCCTGGAGGTTTTCATTTACAAGGTAGCTGTAAATGTCCGTGCTCTGTTTTTAACTAGATGGAATTTTAAGTACATGGAATTAAAAAGTACTTGAGTTTAATGGTTCCTTGGGCTCAGATGTTTGAAGCTGTGAAGATCCTTACGAAAATGGAACTTGGGGGTTTAAAGCCAATTGGAAATTTTTGGAACATTGTTTCTCTAAGTACTACTTGAAAAGTATTATTGAATTATCTTTCTTATGGCAGAGCTATGATAAACATTGCAGCATTCTTTGTTTATTTAAGTTGTTTATTGGAGAATTCATTATGAAATGAAACAGAGCTCTGGACTGTACAGCAGTTCAGACTTACGAATGAAGCACTGAGTGACGTACAGTAATGCATGGCTATGGCAGTTTAACCTTTTTTTTTTTAACAATTTTTACATATATTTACCTTCTAGGCCTCCAAATCCAGAAGACATCGTCAAGTAATATTAGAATCCTCCGAATCAGGATCGGATTATGGGAAATCTCCAAGGCGAAGTAAAAAAAGCAGTAGGAGACCACAGCCAGCAGAGAAAAGAGGTTCTCTAGAAATCAGAGGTTCTTTTTCATTGCATTTACGAAGAAATTCTCTGCTGTAAGGGTGGTGAGACACTGGAATGGTTGCCCAGTGGGGCTGTGGATGCCCCCTCCCTGGAAGCATTCAAGGCCAGGCTGGATGGGGCTGTGAACAAACTGGTGTAGAGGGAGGTGTCCCTGCCGATAGCAGGGGTTGGAACTGGATGTCTTAAAGATCCCTTCCAACCCAAACCATTCTGTGATTCTGTGATTCATTAATGGATCTCAAGGAACTGGATTGCTATAGTTTTTTGCACTTACTTACATTCAGAGTATTTGCACATCCCTGCTTGTGCATCTTTTTTTTTTCCTTTGGACTTGAAAGATATTACTTTCATCTCTATCTGCCAGTTCCGAAGGCCTGGGAAATGCCTTTTGTCTTCTGAAGGAAGTCAGCCTTCTGATGTCCAACTTCTAACTGATAAAAGTTGCTCAGCCATTTCAGTCTTTCATTTGACTTACTGTTTATTAAAGGTTAACTAAAATTGAGCAGTGAAGTAGTTTTGAATAAACCGTTTTGAAGACAATGATTTCAAAGCTCCAAGGTCTGTCTTATGATGTGCTTAGCTCCTGAGAACATTCAGCCCTCTTCACAGGTGGGCATTAGGCTATGTTGCCTTCGCTTCACTTCAGAACAGCAGATGTAGTATTGGAGAGAGAATAAGGAGAGGGATTTTGAATAATCTCTGAACTGAGCTGGTGGTTAATATTGGTAGTTACTTGTTATTGAGGGTTTTTCTAGTGAGCCATATGAAGATCCTGGGAAACAGGTGTTTCTCCACAACCTTTGACTGGAAAGTCAATACAGATGCAAGAGAACAGGCTTCTATTTACTGAACCTAAGATACAGAAGTGAAAAAACAAACTAGTAAAACCAAAAACAACTCAAAGCTGATGTTTTCTCCTAAAACATCTGTCTGCAGGTCAGATGCAAGCAGAAAAGGAAACTGTAACTCGCCATATTGGGATGCCTGTAATCACAGAAGAAGATAGCTCAGATACAGAAGGTATCATGATTGAAATTCTAAGAGACTGTAGACTTGTTTTGTTAATTGCTGTATTTTTTTTAACTAAAATTTGTATTTCAGACCACTTTGCTTTGCTTTCTTGCAAAAGCTTGGTTAGTTTTCAGCCTGTAAATTGTTGCATCAAAACTGAAGCTTTGCTCGGACAGTTTGTTGCAAGCGCACATGATGGCAAAATCCTGGGAGTCTTGTTTTTGTATATTAAATGATTTCTACTGGCAGCTCATTGATAGTCTGATAGACCCTGCTTACACAGAGGAAGGCAGACTTAAGAGCTAGACCAGAGATAACTGCTCTTAGCCTGAAAGAATGGGATTTAATTAGATTATTTAAAGGGAAGCAAGGGGTTAAGTGCAGCTTCTGTAAAGGTCTGACAACTTAGATGAGTGTGAGGAATACGTATTTTGGAGTTAACTTACTATCCAAAACTGTATGTAACAAAAGGCTATTTTCATACAAGAGAGAATAACAACAGAGTACATTCATAGCAAAGTAGTACGTCCTTTGATCATCATAGGTAGCTGTAGACAGTTTGAACTGATTCAACTTGTAGACAGGTTGAAGGCACAGCGATGTATTTTATATTGTACTTGATGTTATGTGCTCCTCCTTCGAGTTGTCATGATGTTTTGTCTCTAAATCAGGGGCGTTCTTCAGTTCTTTGAACAGTTTTACCAGTAAGTTTTGAAGCATTAAAAAATACCCATAAGCAATCTTATGTGTAACTTTGTAAGTATTCCATATTAAAGATGTTTATGAGGAGCAGAAAGCTCTCACAGTTGAATAAGTTTGAAAGCGCAGTACTTCGTTAATGGGATTTTATTCAGCATTTTGAATGGTAATATGCCATAGAATCTAGAAAGATGCTTTTTCATATTTAAAGTCATGCAGAGAGGGATTAGGAGGGAATCTCAGGAGCTCATCTAATTCATTTCCTTCTTCTGGGCAGAATTAATTCTACTTTAATTATTCCCAGGAGGGAAGATAGATTGAAAAGTTTGTCAGAAAAATCTCTTTATTTCCTTTCAGAAGTCCCTCTCTCCAAGAGGAGAAGACGACGTTAGGATCCAGCAGGAGAACACTGATGTGAATTGTAACGACCAAGTGTAAACATCAGATGTAACACAGAGTGCTTGTTTGGATTCCTTTGGATGTACAACAGCAGCTGGCTGGGAGCAGAGCTACAGGTGACACTGGAATACTGGTAGTGACTGCTGCACTTTAGCAGTCTCATGGTACGGCACCTGGTGCCTTTATTCACCTGGCTAATGATTCCTGTGAGAGAAGAAGTTGCTATGCGCTGTGTGAGGTGAGAAGAGAGAGAAAATGGTTCCTTCCTGTATTTGTATAATGCGAGTAATCACTTGGAACTCATGCTGACTTGCAGTGACTTTTTAGCACTCTTGAAAGAACAGCTCACAAAATACTTGCCTGTATTTGAACAATAAATTATTTCTCACGGGTAATTTGCTACATTTTATAGCATGCAAATTCAGCAATATTTATCAAGGATCCTATAGGTGTGGGAAATGAACTTGGTGATGAGCCTTTTATTGTATTCAGTCTCCAGCAGATCTGGCTTTGTTGTATATTTGAATGAGGAAATACAATGTGTGTTATTGATTTTTGCAGGTGACACCAAGCTGTACGAGGGCGGGACTAGAATTCAAAATGATCTTTATCAATTTGAGCAATGATGTAGAAGAAGTAGGAATGGAAATAAACATGAAGCTTAGCACTAAGAAAAGGTACAGAGCGGGGAAACAATTGCTAGGCAACAGGACTGCAGCAAAAGGAAAAAGACTGAGAATCATAAGCTGGAGTATTTCCTGTAAACAGTAACATCCTCTAGCATTTGTGTCACCAAGGCCATAGGCTTAAATACTCTCCTATGGCCATGATAGTAAAAAACAAAACCAGAGTGGGTAATTATTCTCTTCGGTATTTTCTCCAGTTGAACGCAGCTGCAGAAAAACACAACCTGTCAAGAAAGGCCAAAGCGTTTGGGTGTCCTTTTCTACAAGAACAGATACCAAATAGAAATACGAAAGATTTTTTTTTTACATAAAAGGGGCCTGAAGTGAGTGAATTGGTGTGGTAAGTATTTCAGAGCCCAAAGGAATGAAGTGCCTTTGCCTAGATGAAGGAACTCTTCAGTGAAAAGATAAAGGGTTGGAATATAAAAAGGGTACGTATTAAATGCATTGTTACCAATGCATTACCAATGCATACCAATGCAAGTTGGTAAGGAGGAATGGGCCTAAGTGACAAATGTTAGACACTGGAGAAAATAATTAAGCACCAGTATTGCACTCAAACCCTTATTTATGGACAACGAGGAAGCGCTTTATTAAAAAGCCAAAAACGTATTGAAATTGACTGAAGAATGGTATTCATACCACAGTAACCACCATTTATATAGCAAAGCTAAAGGGTCCTCTGTGTGGACATTTGAATGTGTGGACGCCATGTTTACAAGTGTGATGGGCGTGACAAAAAGCAAGATATACTTTGAAATGTTTAGGTGCCATCAATTTAGAAACAGCTTAAGTGGAAGAGATTTTCTACTATAATTTTCATTGCAGTGGAAAAATCAGCAAGGCCCAACCAAGTGAAGGTAAGTGCAAAAGGCATTGTTTGCAGCGTGGGGAGTACGTGGACAGTGGACATCATCTCTAGAAGAATCCTAACAAAAAAACAAGTAAAAAGACTCTATGCAAGTTTAGCGTGGAAAAGGTTTGAGAGTGATTGTAAGAGTCTTCACAGCTATATAATGTGTATGTAGACCCTCACGCATCACAGCAATGTGAAGAAACGAATTGGAGCACTAAGGTTGGAAAAGCCCTCTGTGATCCGCTAGTCCTCAGCTGTGGGCTACAGGCAGCCTGCTGTGACTCCAGTTCTCGTCACACTCTGCCATGTCGGGGAGGTCCTGGGGCACCTCGAGGCGTTGGAAGTCGCGCAGCATTTTGGGAGAGACGGGGTGAAACTGACAATCCTCCCTAACTGCGTTTTTATAAGTTTCACGCTGTGCCGTTTCCGTTGCGCACCCCGGGGCTGCCGGGCAGTGGTTATGGGGTGCAGGCTGGTACAGAGCCCCGCTCCTGCCAGAAAGCCGCGCCGCCTTCAGCCCTCACGGCTCCGTGCCCGGGGGCGGGCGGCGAGAAGGCGGTGGGGCCGGGACCCCCTCCGCGCGGCCCGGGGGCTCCCCCCGCGGCGAGGCGGGCGGCGGGGAGGT